>JAEQML010062958.1:0-23686 GCA_016904865.1 Pissodes strobi | reverse complement strand
ATGGCCACCCTGAACGGTCAAGTTTATTTGAATTTTCTAAGGAATGACTTGCCTGCACTTTTCGAAGACGTTCCTTTGCAAACAAGAAGACCCATGTGGTTTAAGCAAGCATGATGGCTGCCCGGTACACTTTTCTCTGGGAGTTCGCAATTTTTTAAACGAAAATTACCCTAACTGTTGGATAGGACGAGGCAGTTTGTTTTCATGGCCAGCTACGTCCCCGGACCTTACTGTGCTCGATTTTCATTTGAGGGGAAGAATAAAAGATATTGTTTTTGAAACACGCCCTACTACCCCAGGAAATATGGTTGAACCAATTCGAAATGCTATAGCCAGCATTTCTAGAGCTTGAAATTGAAGTCGCCGTATTAGACACCCGGCATAGGCTCAATCTTTGCATTGAGAACGACGGAAAACATTTTGAACATTTGTAAAGACATTTTGTCATGATTACTTTTTACGACTTATGTTTCGTATCGTTATTGCTCTTTCGTACTGTTAGTTACCGATTTATTGTTATAGCCCGTTGGCTTTTAAACACGTCCAAATGTTTGGCTTCACAGTAACTAAATTTGGACCAGTCCCAAGCCTGGATAAAGTGTGAGGGAGAGCAAATAATAAAAAATAACATGAAATGACTTTAATTAGTTTTGCATAATAAACATTAATAATTAACTTCATAATAATTATTAAAAGGAGAAAACGCTTTAGTTTCGCTTCCAAAGCCTACTAAAAACACTTTGTTACTCGATAACATTTGATTTATAGCTAATATTTATTATTTATTGTCAATTGAAGAACAGGTTATTTCGATATAACTTAAAAACGAATAAAGATATCAAACTGCGGTTTTCGCTAAAATTTAGGTAATTTTCTCCTCTTGAAAACCACTCTTTGAAAAGCATCCGTTCCATTTAATTTTTTAAAGAAAATCTAAAAAAACTGAACCTTCTTTAAATAACGCCCTCTAGTTCGTGTAAAACGAATTAACGGCCCACATAAAAATTAGAATTTGAAAGAGTTTTAAATTCTCTTTCAAACGAGTTCCCACTTGATTACCTTTCATTAAGAATGAGGGGAGAAAGAACAATTTGAATATTTAATTATTTATCATCTTCCCCCACCCTTATTGTTGAAGATACGACAAAAAGCTATAAACCAAACTGACGCAGATTTAGTCAAGCTGTTTGTTGGTGTTATTGAAGTGGTACCGAATAACAAAAAGGGAAGGCCTAAATGAAAAAAAAACTATTCTTCATAAAAGTTTCGCTTATGTCTTGACAAGGTAAAAGAGCAAATCCCATATTTTTATCTTGTAAACTAACAAAAATATCATAATAAACGTCCGTGACCGTTTTTCGTTCCCTGCCAGCTCCTGCCATGTATCGCCCGCCGCATGTCGCGACCTTTAAATTTTACTCCCGGCGCGCGATAAGAAAATCAAAAATCATTTTCTATAAATAAATGAATTGTACGAAATGTAAGAAAATGATATTTACCTGTGTCATCTTCTGTTTCTACACCAGCTACTTTCAAAGCATCTAAAACAGAAGGCGGCATACAGTCTCCTTCGAACCAGTAAAATTTACATCTTCCATCTTGAAGGTCCCATCCATTGGTGATAAATTACTAGGGAACTGTAAATGTGCATTCCACCAAATGCTGGTTATGTATTGAGTACGTAAAAGTTGCTGGTGTAATTCTACTTTACATGGCGGCAAATTTGATGAGTCATAGTTTTTCAGAACTTTTTTGAACGGTTCGTTAGCACTATCAGCTTTGTATGTTGAACAAAATTTTTGGAGTCTAGCATTATTATTTATTTTTTAATTAATTAATTTATTTATTTTTATTAATTATTTATCTATTAATTGGTTAAAAAAATTAACTGCTCAAAAATACTATGTGTATACAGAGCCCGAGCTGCGCGGAAAAGCTGAGTCACGTAGTCTTTCAGCAACCAATCACAGCCCGACGAGGCCGAGCCGCCCGCAGCTGCTAACGGCATGTCTCGATTAACTTTCTCTCTCATGTCTATGGCTACGCATAAGACTTTTTTGTCGCACTCATTTAAAAATTTTATTTGCGTCAGGGAATTATTTAAAACCTCTTATTCGTCTGAAGTTTTACAAGTATTTTCAGTATAAATTAACAAGTATGCTATAAAAATTTTAGAATGCCTAAAATATATTTGTTGGGTATAATAAAATAGTTATTTTCTTCAAAGGTCAGTAAATCCGTCATTACTCGACTGTGTAGGCGGCCGTGAAGTTTAATTTTTCCTCCGCCGGAGCTTTACTTTTCACTTTTCCGCCAGCGGAGGTAAAAGTGTTACCATAGCAACATAGAAACAAACAAACAATAAAACAAGCGTCAACAACTCAAGAATTATTAAACTAAAATTTGTATTTATCACTCAATTTGTGCACTGCATTTCTAAAAATCACTAATTTAGGAACAAATTGGTTATTATTGAATCGATCTTACTCAATAACTGCTTATCAATACGGAATTAAAACGCAATCGGAGATGCAATTTTAAAAGAATAATTATTATTGACAGTGTCCACTGACAGCTTTATGTTACATTACTATAGCAACAACCTGTGCCTATTCACCGACACCGATCTAAGCCCTTATCTTTAATAATTATTAATTATTACTATTAAAAAGAGATGTTTTTGCATTAATTTGTCGACATTTGAAGAAAAAACAGCATATTTTATTTGGAGGAAAAGTTACTTTTCATGGCTTGCTCTCTATTAACAGCCTCACTCCTTTCGGCTGTTAAACACGAGCGCGCCATGAAAAGTATCACTTTTCCTCCATATAAAATAATATACTATTTTTGTTACAAGTACCTAAAATGAAGTTTTTCAGGACGAATCATTTCGGAATAGCAGATGAGTCCTGAAAAACTTCATTTAGGTACGTGTGACAAACACTATTTTTTGTCATACGCTCCCAAAATTTTGTTATACGCTTTTGGCAATTTTTCAGAACGCCTAAATTTGAAAATTTACCATAATTTTTGAAATCATAATGTTTTTATCCGATCGGACGAAAAACGACACCTTTCCGATGTGTTTTCTCATCGCAAGTCATGATTCCAGTATATTGTATTCGTTGCTTGGCAACATGCAATAACTGTACAAGAATAGAAAATAACTGTCCGGGAATATAACATTCCCGTCCTAGCCCGGGAATGTAACATTTCTGTTCTATTCAAACGCCTTGTTTGTCAGATCTGACGTCTATCAAAAGCAACATTTAGATGCTATTTCCGTAGTTACGTAATAAACTCCAAGCTCGCTCGATTAAAAACTTGATATTATGTTTAAATTTAAAATACCGTTTTTATTTAGAGTAAGATTTGGCTCTATTTTTATAAGTACGTATTCTAATTAATTTTGATCCGATAAAAAATAGTATGTGCAACTCGTAGGTAAAAGCACATTCCTGGACTCCTGTGTTGCTGGCCTCGGCTGCGCCTCGTCCAGCAATTATCACAGTCGTCTAGGAATGTTTTGCTTTTCCTCCTAGTTACACAATATACTATTGACAAAGTTAGCTTAGAAATTGATATCGTAGCAACTATTTGATAATTTTGTCATGTCATTCGAAATTTGACATTTATATTCAGTAATTTCGGAATAGTCCGTAAAGGTTGCCATGACGACCTTTAGGGACTAGGCCGAAAAAGAAGCATTTTACGGACTTAAATGAGTCCGTAAAATAGTATATTATTCTATATGGAGGAAAAGTGATACTTTTCATGGCATGCTCGTGTTTAACAGCCGAACGGAGTGAGGCTGGTAATAGAGAGCAAGCCATGAAAAGTGTAATTTTTCCTCCAAATAAAATATGCTGTTTTTTCTTGAAATGTCGACAAATTATGCAAAACATCTCATTTTAATAGTAATAATAATTATTATTAAATATAAGTGGGTTAGCAAGGCGGCTTACGCCGGTGTCGGTGAATAAGCACAGGTTGTTGCTATAGTAATAGGTTTGTTCTAGTATGACATTTCGGACGGTTTGAAGCCATCCGGAGTTTGCGCATAACGATATAAGCGTCTCTTTTATTGCTATGCGCAAACTCCGATGGCTTCCATCCGTCCGAAATTTCATGCTAGAACAAACCTATTGTAACATAAAGCTATCAGTGGACACTGTCAACAATAATTATTTTTTTTAAAATTGCGTCTCCGATTGCGTTTTAAATCCGTATTGATAAGCAGTTATTGAGTAAGTTCGATTAAATAATAACCAATTTGTTCCTAAATTAGTGATTTTTACAAATGCAGTGCACAAATTGAGTGATAAATACAAATTTTAGTTTAATAAATCTTGACTTGTTGACGCTTATTTTATTGTTTGTTTGTATCTATGTTGCTATGACAACACTTTTACCTCCGCCGGCGAAAAAGTGAACAATAAAGCTACGGCGGCGCGGCGGCCGAGGAAAAACGAAACTTCACGGCCGCCTACACAGTCGAGTAATGACGGATTTACTGACGCTTGAAGAAAATAGCTATTTTTGGGAGCGTATGACACAAATTATATTTGAGCGAGTCAGGTCATACTTAAAATCCAACAAAATAGTCTGGGATTGTTATTTCTGGATTATAAAACCCTAAAATAAGATATTAAAAAAGAATCCAAGTTGCCTAAAACACATTTTTTTAGTTTATTTTTTTTGCAAATGTCATATGCTGCGCAGTAGCTAAATAACCGCAAACGCGCTTCTTGACTCAAGGTTCTAGATATGCACATTGATAAAATATGATTTTTTTATTATTTCAACTTGCCTAAAATACCTTCCCTAAATTCGTCATCAGCTCTTGGACTATAGGTACCTATATGTCACAAGATCTGCGGGCAATATCTAACCAGCTAATTTAAAAATGTTTAGAAATGACCTGTAAACCTTCTAATAATAGGTTTCACTATACAGCGTTTTAAAATAAACCGGGTTATGAATCGTATATAAACGTAGTAATAATTGAAACAGGTTACCATTTATTTCAGTTACCTCTGACCCTCTGAAGACTATTGATAATAATAAGTCCAAAATTGTGCGTGACCCATATACCTAATTATATATCCTTGATTTCGCACTTCAATGCCCTATTTAATAATAATAAAGGGTATCCGATTTGAAATAAGAAAGTTGATGTCTGTTGACTGAATACTCTGTAGATAATGAGAATGACAAAAATTAAAAAAATATACCTAAGTACAATTAAGAAAATTTGCCCTTATAACCCTGTAGAAGTGAAAATGCTTAATTTTTATTTGCTTTAATTTTTAAAACAGAATGCACATATTTATTACAACAAAACAACTTGAAATATAGGTATGCCTAGAAAAATAATATATTCTGCAACTTAAAAATATATACTATACCTTTACCGATTCCCTCTGTCCTCTGTTTAAGGTAAATTTATTAGGATTTCTCGAAACATAAAAAATATCTATTTAAATTTCTAAATGCGTGATGTTGAGTTTAATACTATTTATACTTAATAATAATATGTACTTTGTTGTACTGCGTATCAATTTATGAGATAGGGGATACTGGAGAACTGGGGATAGCGAACTTTTACCTACTTAAATGCAAATTACATTATTTTCATATCAGCACTTGAAATATTAGAAATATCTGCGAAATGCTAAAAATTAATTGGTTATTTGTAGTACACCGTAAAACCTACTTATAGTAAATAGTATCAATAAAATATTAATTACATAACATGATTGTAGGCATAAATACCTGCTATTATACGATAAAAAATATGTTTATGTAATAGATACAATGTTATCAATTTTCCTAACTGATAATAGAAAAAATAATCAACTTCAAAGGAATCTATACCAAAATCATATGTGTATTCAAATGTTGACCTGACAAATCATCAAGAAATAGTGGAAAAATTATTAGAAAACAATAATTGAATATCGAGCGCGCGAGGGTCTACGTGACGACGATTCCCTGCCGCATGGCGCGGCAAAATTGAAGCAAATTTAAATTGGGGGAAAAAGGTAACTTACCCCAGTCTCGATGTTGTTTTTGGCCATAGACATCGTATATTCCCACAAAAATCAGTAGTACCTTAAGTAACATTCTCACTAGTTTAAGTTTATTTTATAGTCAGTTTACTAAAATATAAATTATTAGAAATGCACATGCAATAGCACGGCACAGCGAGCAAAAGCTGACGGTCGACGCGACGGTTGTAGCCTAGCTCTCTTCGATATAAACGTCAAAGTTGGCGTGCGTCTTGCTTTAACACGTGGTCCGCCAGAATTGTTATCTCTCCTTCACGTGAATGGTAGCTCAACAGAGGCGGCGCGGCCGTTTTTCAATTATTGATGGGAATTAATGGGAATAGTTTTGCACTCCCACATTCTTGTCCTCTGCAAAGCCTTATAAGAAGTGATATCTGATATGATGAGCATATAAACAGTTAAAACAGTACAATGAGTGAAAACTTGGAAATCATATTAGAGTGATTGAGAATATGATTTATGAACCGTTTTGATTAAAATGTTGTTTTGCGTTTACTCAAACAGCGATTAAAATTTGACACACCTACATACATGGGCAAACTATTAGCTGCCCTTTGATATGTACATTATATATATATATATATGGATATTACGCCAAGAAACATATTTAACCTTTACCCATAATAGGATACAATAGCATTAAAATGGCGGGAAGCTTTTTGGGTTTTAGTGATAAACGTTCGACTTATAATTTCGGTTAGTGTGTGGGCTATTTTGGATTAGTTTTGGTATTTATGCGTTAATTCAGGATATAGTTAGATTATTTCTGATTAGTTTGCGTTCACCAAATTTCTTTCACAATAATTTTGTTGCCGCCCAAATGATGCATACTAATTACTCCAAAAATGTATAGTATTTTTTTGGGAAATTGAATTTAAAGTTCCGAACCAGAAATTATATAGCGAGCCACCGAAGCATTAAAACCATCAGTATTATGAGTGTTATGACGTAAATAACCAAATATTTTAAAACAAATTTGACTGTTTTTAGTCGGAAGAGAGTGAAGCCATAATATGAGCCAATAACAGTAGGTAACGGTCGAAGAAGTTTGGGTTATTACCGATATTTATTTGTCTTATGGCAACAACACTGGCCATAATTAGACGTAAAAATTCAATAGTAAAGTTTCTTTTTCTACAGCCCCGCGCAAAATAACTAATTACTAAATTGAAATGAAATCGCAAAATCGACGAATGCCGCGGATCCTTATTTTGCGCTCTAGCGCGAACATGGAAAAGAAAATTCTCACTTTTTCCGTCGAGTATGCTATGAATAGTCATGGCAATCGAAAATAAATAGTCGTGCGTTTATTACAGTTGTTGCTGGCACTCCTGTTCAGGTATGCCCGAATAATATGTCAAAACTGACAGTCATTTGCACATTTCAGAATAAGTATAGAGAAACATGTGCATTTAATTTAAAAAAATGGGGCTATAGAAAAGTTCTGTGTGCTTTTCGAGCGCAAAGTAAGATTGCCGTTTTCGAAAGATTACTGCGCTCCGCTGCGCGTCGCGCAGTAACATTCTCTCTCAAGCGGCAATCCGTTACTTTGCGCTCTAAATACACAAATAACTATTTTATACAGTATTGGTTAATGTTAATACCGCTGAGTCAAAAATATCTGACCGTAAAATGAGTTTCGCTGCCTTGACAGTTCAAGTGACATAAGGGTTTCTTTATATTAGTTTTCGGGTGCGAAATGGTCTTCGTTATTTTGCCATATGCTGTAATTTTTTTGTGGAAGTGTAAAATACGTTTACGTGGACTTGTCACCAAGTACTGTGGGGCTCAGAGTCTCGGCTGGTTTAAGATCTCCACTACCCACTAAACATCACCCCCTCCTGCACCTCCCACTCCGGCACTGTTTCCTGGGAAGTATTCCTCAGAGTATGTGCAGTAATCTGCGAACCCGATAGCATATTTACACATCCTCACATACGATGGCACCAGGGTGCTGAAAACTGTGAGCCTTTGAGAGACCCAGCTATCTAAACCTCTAGACTACGAGAGCTCTTACCGCAAATTGATTGCACCGTAAAGACATGGCGTTGGGGTTAGGTGCCCAAATCAGTGAGCTTTTGTAGTGCTACAAACGCTTGCAAACCCTAACCGATTTCAGCAACCTGGTGCCGTCGTATGTGTGGATGTGTAAATATGCAACCCGGTAGTGTTTTTATAGATTACCAAATACTATTCTAGTGCCGAAAAATTCGCTAGGATTGAAAAAACGGAGATGACAGTTCGACAGGGAATTTCTAGAAGAAAAACTCTCTAAATGTTTTTCTGTTTCTAAAATGTTGGGAAAATGGATTTTTCAGGGAAAATGTAAAAACATCGAATTCTAGGTAAAATAAATGAAGGTTTTTATTTTTTTTCTCGAACAACATTTTTTTTCAGAAAGTTTACTTGATTAGAATTACGCCAGAAGCTGTATTAGAATAAACTTGGAAATGATGATGCCTTTTATACAGGGTGAGCTAGTTGAATTTAAACTTTTCGAGTTTTGATATGACATCACTTAATATTTTATTACTGGAGAACCGATTAATCTGTAGCAACCAAACTTTGGTACATTAAAGAGAGGAGATATGAGCAGAACGTATCAAAAAATCACATCGATGCGCATACCCATGGTCAGGAAATCGATCAGAAATGACGCAAACCTCGTGACCTCTGCTCTAAAAAAAGTTCAATTACAATTTTCCGTACGAGATCGGCAAATACGAGTAAATCGAGGTTAAATTGAAACATGCAGAAAATCCCAACAAATATTTCCACAATTTTAATAGTCTAAATAGATTGCTCTGCTTCTGATGCATTATGGAAAATTTGAAGAAATATATCTTTCAATATTTTGACAAGACGTTTAAGCTAGGCGTGTAGATTTATACATCTAATCACCTGAAATTTCATTGAAAACGGTTTGAATGCGGAAAAATGGGGTAGTCGATCGGAATAGGTGAAAATTTTTTGGTACTTAACAGGCAGTTTCTAGTGTTAACAGGCAGTTTCTAGTGTATTTTTATGGCAGATTTCGAGACAAAATGTTCCGCATAGTTTTTGTTGTAAGTAACTAGATTTATTTGCCTGAGATCTCATTTAAAACGATTTGAAGATGGGGAAAATGAGTCATGATCGGAGCATTTTTCAAACGATAAACAGCGATTTTATGGGAGATTTCGAGGTAAAATTTTACTTTAGACATCGAAGTTGTGGTAAGTAATTTAAAAATAGGGAACACAAAAAAGATCTGTATTTCATAATATTAACCTCGCATTGTTGAAGTTCTCACTTCTGTCGTGTGGTCTTAAGCACACATCGTTTTTTTTTTATGTATTAGTATTTTTGCAGCTGCTAATACCAGTTTTGCGAGCTTCCATTTTTCAACAATGATATTACATTTATAAGACGTGATCGTTAAAGTTCAAGCGTTTACCACTGGCGTGCACGATCGTTCATCGCCTCTTCACCCAGCAGCTGTACAAAGCGGATACTGTTACTGTATTATTAGGAGTAAAAGCGATACTTTTTGTGGCGAGGCTGTAGGTGTGACGCACAAGCGAAGCGAGTCGACAACAGCAGACGAACCTACCCAGGTAGCAGAGGTACGCGATAATGACGTGACAAACTAGTCATTCGATCACTAGAAATGACGTGACGGATGACGTGATTATGACGTGAAAATTACCTCCTAATGTCTCAGACCGATGACGTCATTTACATGACGTTTTTTTGTCGTCTTTTGGGACGTGTATTTGACGACTCTTTAGACGTGATTGTCACGTCACTAAAGGACGATATTTTTACGGAGCCTCAACCGAGAATCACAGTTACATAAAAACAACTTTTTTCATTTTGTCAAAATTAACTTTATTTTGTACCTGTTGTGTAAATACAATACCTAAACTAATTATACTAAAATCTTTTGTCGTAAATTGAAAAGTTGTATTTTTGAAACTATACCTATTTCATGTTCTAATCGATGTTATAATAATAATTTAAATACATTTTAAGTAGGCCCTACCTCCTACCTGCCTAAATAAACTACCATAATCCTGCAAGCCAAACCATATATAACAAGCCCTTATACTGAAGTTGAAACTAAAGAAACAAAAGGAACTTCAAATAAATAAATAATTTGAGGTGTCCGACATCCCACCATTTTTCACTATCGTTTTTAACCTTAAGCTTGAACTGGAAACATGGGAACCGGAAAACTAAAGAGGATTGTCTCTGGAGGAAATAAATTGATTCACTTACGTACCAGCTTAGAACAATATATCAAATGCATTGCAATAACACATAACACACACTGCGGCACCCAATAATTATTATTATAATTGGTCAAAACATCGATCGTCAAAAATGCCACATTCCACATTCCACCTACGCCTACGCCGAAAACGAAATAACGAAGGGAAAGCGAAGACGCGAAGACCGACCAATACGAAGGCCGAAAAGGCAAAATGGCGAATCGCGGACGGCGACCGGTGACAGACGCGCAGGGAAAGCACCGGGTTGGTTAGGTTATATCACTGAGTGGCGCCGACTTCAAATAAAGAGCGCCTAGATTTAAAAAAATAAAACTATTGAGAGCTATTTAAAATAGACAAATTGTTTAAAAATACAATAATTAAACTAGGACGTACTTTTTACGCAAAACATAAACCTTATTTGTCGTGGTTGACATTAAAAAAATAACATTTTATAGGTACCTACTATATGTAGGTATTTATCCAATGCAAACCAAACCTGGCCAATATTTTACAAATTTAAATAAAAACAGGTGTCCAAAAAGTTGGTTCTTGGAAATTTAATTTATAATACACCTATATAAAATAATACATTACTTTCTCTTGACGTTATATCAAATGACCAAAAAATTACGTGACTATGACGATATTTTACTGACGATCTTTTCACGTGAGTTTTATCACGTCTTAATGACGTGTTTTTTTTTTTGATTAGCTGACGAGTTACGACGAGATGTCACTTGAAAATGACGTCATTATCACGTACCTCTGCTACCTGGATACGAACCACAAACAGTCGCTTTTACTCCATCAAATAATACAGGTTATTTTTCTGGTTGAATGGTTGTATTTCGCAGAGTAAACATCATTTATATAGTGATCCGTTTAAACCAACGAAATTCTGTACTTAAGTTAGTAAATAATATCGCGTTTTCGCGCAATTAGTACAATTGCTCATCATGTATACTGTAATAGTGATTTCATGAACTAAAGTTTCCCGTAAATTTGATCATTTTGCATTCCATCTCAACATAAAATCTTGGGTGCCAATAAATAAAAACTTTACATTTATCACCATAGAATAAACAAACTGCATTTTTAACGTTTCTTTTGTATTCCGCGCCTACTATGCCAACAAACTAGGCCGGTATTGTGTATTGTTTCCTGTGTGATATACATAACTTAGCATTGTGAGGTCAAATATGCTTTGTTTCAAATGTGAAGTGGACGATGAAGATACTTCCGGGCTCCTCTCTTGCGACGGATGTAGCCGTTTTGTCCGCAAGAAACCTGATTTGTCGGCTTCTGAGATTCGAGTTATGGAGTTGAAAATCAAGAGAACCCTAAAATTCTTCTGCAATGACTGCCAATCTGGACTGTTAAACATACCAAAACTCATAACGGCTATTAGTGAGTTAAAAGAAGAAGTTAGTAGGCAGAATAGGCTAAAGGCAACCCGGGCATCTCCATCGGCTACACCACACCCAGGCCAGGAATTCTATGGTGAACTACAAGACCGTCAGGAAAGGGCGAACAATCTGATGATATTCAATCTCCCAGAAGGCAATGACGCGGTTGAAATACCGAATTTGCTTGGTGTTTTGATCGATAACCCTCCTAAATTTGTCAAAGCAACTAGGGTTGGAAAGAGAAATAAAATTAAAGTAACATTATCTAGCCAAACTGACGTGCTCTTACTATTAAAAAATCGTTAAAAGCTTAAGGGCAAAAAAGCCTTTATCAACTCTGACTTAAATTCCCAACAACGTGAACAAGAAAAAGCTATCCGTACTCAACTGGAGAATCGAAGATCTCAAGGTGAAACTAACCTGACTATTACACATCGACATGGTACTCCCATTATCATATCAAAAAACCAACAATATACCTAATTTCACCGAACAAGGAATTCTTAATTTACTTCCAAAACGTTAGAGGTCTTCGCACTAAACTAAATTATCTCTTGGAATCGGTCCCTGGATGTCACTACAAGATTATTGTTTTTGTGGAAACTTGGCTCAATGACGCAACCAAAGACGCCGAGTTGTACATGCAAGATTACAGAATTTATAGAAGGGATCGATCTCTCCAAACAAGTGTTCACTCCAGAGGTGGCGGAGTCCTAATTGCTATCCATGAATCCATTAAAAGTAGGCAACTTTTTGTTGATGATAATATTGAAGATCTTTTTGTCATTATCGAAACTGGGAAGGCATCGCTTATCCTAGCTGGTGCATACTTCCCACCTCGGTCTCCCACCCCTGCCTACGTTTCATTCAGCGAAAATATCGACAGGTTGACTGAGGAACACCCCCATGCATCAATAAGTATCCTCGGAGATTTTAATCTACCTTGTGCATCATGGGATAATAACAACTTGAGCTCCGTTGCTAGATCAGTGCCTCCTGCAGCCCCTGCCGAGGTTGGTTCATTGAATGTGGTGTCTAATATGTGCGCTTTCCACAATTTATACCAACTGAACACGGTTACGAATCATACCAATGCAATTCTCGATCTGATACTTTTTCAAAATAACAACTGTGAAGTTCACAGGTCGGACGATTATATAGTTCCCCAGGATAACTATCATCCTCCATTAGACGTTACTGTGCCCTACACGTCCGATAATGCAAATAGAACTCTTTTGTGCGACTATTATTATAGAGATTTGAAATCAGCGAACTTTAACTTAATTAATGAATACCTTGGAGCCATGTCCTGGGATGCTCTTCTTGCACAAGCTGATCTGGATGACATGGTAAATATATTTTATAATGCTATTTATTCAGCAATAGAAATATTTGTTCGCTTTAAACGAATTTCCTCAGGCAAGATTCCCAGATGGTTATCACCAGAGCTTAAGTATTGTATAATTGAAAAAAAGAAGGCACATAAACGCTACAAAAAATCGAAACTTCAGAACGATTATCGTGAATTCTCTGGACTACGCTCGACTTGTAAAAGATTACTGGCTGAATCAAACACAACTATTGTCTTTACGGAAAATTCCTTAACTACTAATCCTAAGCAATTTTGGAATTATGTTAATTCTAAAAGAAAAGGTCGCGACATCCCCAGTGAATTTCAATATAACGGAAATCACAGTGCTTCCGGAGTAGAAATTGCTAATATGTTTGCCCATTATCTTTCTCAGGTTTATAGAGGTAAGCCTTGTCTTGATTACCACCAGTGGCGGATTAAACCAAATGGCCGCCTGGGGCTAACAATCTCTGCCGCCCCTATCCTTCATATGAATATTTTTTAGTTTCACGCGCATTTAAGTGTAATTTTATTAGTTCGGAAATTCGACCTATCAAGGCCCATTTAAAAATAAAAACTGGTAATTAAGGCAATTTTAAATATTTATAATTAACGTTTGTTTAATAAAATAATATACGCATGAAACTACATAATATAGTGTTATATTTAAAATATAATATTAAACGAAAATATTTAAACAAAATTAACAGAAATAGAAATAAATTAACATAAACTAGGAGCAGTCATAAAAATAAAAATAAAACACATAATGGAGAAAACTGGCTATCCATAAATAAGTAGGTAAATAATGAAAAACCTTATACATATATTTACTTTTCTTGATTTGTGTCTGGCAAATTCATCAATTATTGAATCAAAATTTTAACTCTTCCAAAAGATCACTGTTAATGCATAAATAGCAAGCGCATTAAAATTTTCTTGCATTAGGGAATTTCTTTGAATATTTCCCTCATGTATAAAACATCCCATTAGAGGAGTGCAATTATCGGAAAATTACAGAGATAATTGCGCTGTAAAATAATAATCAGATAATTTTGCATTCGAGCGTGTTGTCTCAGAAAAACTGCATTCGGTCATTTTCATATTTTGGGTTTCTCCAAAATATGAAAATAAACTCATGCAGTTTTTAGACAACACGCTGTCATGCAAAATTATCGGTAATTTTGATGCACTTGTGCAATTACTTCTGATAATTTTTCGTTTTCATCAAAATAGTGAATGACCTTTCTCCAGTTGCGTTCATGATTATTAAGCACAGAAAGATTCTCAATAGTTGCATTAAATCAAAAGCATTCTTGCAATTTTTTTAAGGTAGTCGTGATCGATTTTAGTAGGTACTTGAATGCATGCACTCATTTCCTAGCATTTCTTGTAAATCATTAGGATATAATTCTAATAGAGATTCACATTTTTTCCAAAGTAACCGTATCATCTAAATTTTGTAGATTTAACAAAAATTAAAATTTTAATTCAATGTCAAAATATGCAGCCCCTCTATACTTTAAGTCGCGAAGTAAATTCTCTATAATTTTATAGAACGTCTGTGTCCTAAATTTTCTTGTGGCGTCCTAGACAGTTTAAGTCCCTGGTCATAGTCAAGTGCATATCACCTACCTAAATTCCCTCCTTCCGCAGTACCACTCACTCTCTCCTGTACATTTTGCCTTGGCAAAAAGATTATCAAATTTTGGTGTCTTTTCCAAAACTCTTAAGTAGTTTTTTCCTGGCTAAGTATTTCGTTTACGCCAAAAGGCAGCACTCTGTTTTTTACTCATTTCATTTTAAAGCACTAAGGACGTTGATTTTACTATTCTACTATTTATTGAATGAATTTTATTCTAACTTTTAATACCACGACGCGACGCGACGCACCGACCCCACCGTGCTATTTTTTGTATAATCGCGACAAAGACGACAAGCTCAATCAAGCCAGCCCGATTGAAAGCATGAACATGAAAGTCAGCTACCATCATCAATTGGCAATCGGATAGGAAGCTTTCTGGCGGTTCATCATTACTCAGGCAGGGTGGATAGATCGAGGGGTAGGGGGCAAACGATTGTCGAGTTTGTATTGTTGGTGGCTGGTGGCTTATATATCTCACACGGTAGCTTATAAAATGCCAAGTGGGATTCTAACTCTAAAATCACGATTCTCAGGTCTCGGGTACGATGACTAATGTCATTAATGATCGAATGACGTAAGACTATCGAATAATTACTAAATATACTATAACTACTGATCTCATGTTCAGCTCGCGCCGCCCCTCTAGTTTCAACGCCCGGGGCTTAAAGCCCCTTAGCCCCCCCCCCCCCCTTAGTCCGCCACTGATTACCACCGACCACAATTTGATTACAACAACACTAATGCGTCCGAGTACAATGTTTCCATATTTGATGTATACTCACATTTAAGCTCCTTAGACATAAACAAAGGACCTGGCCCAGACGGCATACCTCCTTTACTTCTTAAACATTGCAGTTTTGTTCTGGCCCGCCCCTTACATAGTATTTTTAATCTATCTCTTGCTGAGGGAATTTTTCCTGAATTTTGGAAACTAAGTTACCTAACACCAATTCATAAATCAGGGAAAAAAGACTCAATAACGAATTATCGACCAATTAGCATATATTGAGTGCCATTCCCAAGGTCTTCGAGCATATCATCACTAAGTATTTGAACTCATTACTAAGTTCATTTATTGTTTTTAGACAGTTTGGCTTCCAAACTGGAAAGAATACAGAACTCAACTTGCTGGCTTATGTTGAATTCATTTCTGACGCCTTGGAGAGTGGTGGTCAGGTGCATTCAATTTATACCGACTTCTCCAAGGCGTTTGACAGAGTCAACCATGCTGTTCTTTTATCTAAGCTGGGGAGTCTGGGAGTTGGTGGTCCGTTGCTGTCCTGGATACGAGGTTACTTGACTGGGCGCTCCCAGATGCGGTTGTTATTCTCGGCCCAGATCGTTAGGTTCAATAATTTTCAGTCCGATAGCATACGGGTCCCATCTGGAGTTCCTCAAGGGCCTCACTTGGGTCCCCTTCTCTTTAATCTCTTCATCAACGACCTGGGGTCGCATTTTAAGCACAATCAGTTCCTCCTTTTTGCTGACGATTTAAAACTGTTTATGAAAATATCATCACTGGAAGATTGCCTAAAGCTCCATTCTGACTTGGACAGGTTGGTTGCGTCGTGCAAAAAAAAATGGTATGGAGCTGAATGCTTCAAAGTGTCATTCAATCACTTTCTTCAGGTCAAGGTCGGAAATTGAACAGCCTTATTCAATAGAAAATAATATGCTTATCAATGTTTCCGAAATTAAGGATCTTGGTTTGATTATGGACTCAAGGCTCACTTTTGTTCCTCACATCCGAAACTCCGTTACTAAATCTCTTTAGCTCCTTGGGTTCATAAAGCGTATTACTAGTGAGTTCACAAATTAATGCTAATGCAATTAAACAACTATATTGCTCATTAATAAGAACTCATCTCGAATAATCCTCCTGTGTCTGGAATCCTTGCTATAATGTTCACATTCAGGAAATTGAGAGGGTTTAACATAAATTTCTTAAATACATGGCTTTCAAACTTAACACCCCTCAATTAACATATCATCAGCTAGAATCGAATATTCATATTATGACGCTTGAAAACCGTAGGAACCTAAAAGACCTTAAAGTGCTTTATAACTTACATAATAAATATAACTGTCCTCTTTTGCTTGATAGAATAGGGCTACATGTGCCTTCCAGGGAAACACGTTTGAGGAATACATTCTCGATACCTCCTCATAGAATTAACTATGGCCTAAATGCTTTTATATCAAGGTCAGGTAGACTGGCTAATGAGCATCCCACGCTTGATTTCTTTTCAAATAGATCGGTTTTCTTGAAGCAATTACATACTATATTTTGAAGTCTCTAATTTTACTACAAATCTCACAATTTATATCCTCTTCTGTTATTATTTAAACTAATTTATTATTGTTATAAATATGTAACTCTGCATTAGAATTAAGATTACTTTATTTTTTTGTAAAATTGGGCAATGCCCGTTAATAAATAAATAAAATAATACAATAAATAAAATACAAACGTTAAAAAATATATTTCGACTCAAAAATACGTAATCCTTTAAATTTCCCGAGCGAATGCAATAGATATTTATTACCTAGGCAACAAAGTAATAAATTGATTGTCGAGGCTGCCACTTACTGCTGAGTTGAACATATAATTTTTTCGCCGATTGTTTAAATATATTTTGCAAATTATTACAATTCCTACAATCCCTTTATTGTTTCGGTCGTCATAGACTGACTACAAATTCGATAGAAGTCGCAACCACGGTATATTCCTTGCTTATACTGTGTCGCAACTGATAGTTGGGTTTGTTATTTGTCTGCAATCTGCAAGCAAAATTAGCACAGTTTATACCGTACCCACTGAACTATATACTCTGGAATAACAATAAGCTTGACAGCATGGCAAATTTACGACCGAAAAATGTAAACAAAACAAGCAGCCGCGGAGTCTGCGCAATAGGACAAGCGATTTTAAAGCAGAGGGGAGTAGCACAGATCCGTACTTGGGAATTTTTATTTAAATGGCTAGTTAGAAAATTGATGCCGTTCTCATCTGCAATATCTGTGAAGTCATGAAAATAATAATGAATATGTTAATAGCGATCATATTGAATTGAATAACAATATTTTTGACATAATATGTAAGTGACACTACAAATAAAAGCAACTTAGAGACGGCTAAGAAAATTACGATTTTGCTTCGGATTGCGGATCTATCAAGGGTGGAAAAGCTATACTCCGTGTTTTTTTGAATGCCTGACATACGTCAAATTTAGTTTTAAATGCAATAAGGGTAAAGCAAACGTTGGTTTAAAAATTTGGTGAAATTATTAGAGAAATTGGTAATATATTATAACAGTCAGAATGAAAAATGGTGAGCGGCCAGCGGCTGTTGTGCACATAGGCCACCATGTGGGATTATAGCAGTTTATTTCATTTTTTTGAGCACGTTATCAGTGTCAATTAAACATTTTAGAACAGGTGATGCTTGCCTACAGCGCGTTTCATTTGTGTTTAAAAAGGGCTCGCAATTGGATTAAGTATTACATAATTATTTCTAACCAATAATTTTCTCAATTTCAAGAATCTCTATATGGATGCTTGTAGGATAACATGACACTGACAGCATCTCAGTCATTCTAAAAGGATGGACAGACTTTAAGTGATTTATTAAAATTGAAGATCAGTTTTTTGTTATTTCATAATTAAAATCCATATGTAATGATTCTATACCTACCTCGAAAATTTCCGAATTTGATTGAAATCAAAAAAATAATATAAATTGATACATTTATTATCAAATAACAAAATTGGTAACGTATGGTACACAACGTATAGCATAATAATAAAAGTAATACCAATACTACAGAGTTTAAGACAAAAGGCAAACAATTCTGAGGATAAATTAATCCTTAATAATAGGGGACCTGAATTTTTTTTAATTTCTTTAATATATTTGCCTACCTATAGAGACAGCACACACCAAATATCAGCCCTCAAATCGCAATATTTAAGTTGCAATAAACAATTATTAAAGTTGTTACCGCAAGCTATTAATTTTAAACGACACGTGACGTCACGCCGCTCGTTCGATCGGAAGGCTGTCACTGACATATTATCTTAAAATGTCAGTGAAGGCAGTACAATAGCCATAAATATTCACAAACTCATTAACATTTATTAAACTAATCTGAAATTACAATTTCACCTACGAACTACTATACATAGCTTTTCGGAAAGGTGGCATTCAGGTGCCCCTCGCGCGCTCTCAATAGCGCCACTAATGGCCCCTCGACACGCCACGCCTAACAGAGTTTGGCAGGTATAATGCCAGCTATGTTTGACAGTAGTTTTTCAGTGGCACTCAAATGATCGATCTGTCTTACTTGGGCTGAGCCCTTCATGAATGTTGCGTTGTTGGTCTGCGATAGGCATAACAATAGATGGCTTGCTTTTGAGAGGAGGAAAGAGGGAAGATGAGGGAAAGGTAACATGGGGAAAACAGCGTGAAAAACCCCACTCCACGATTCTTTGGCATGGGTTACAATACAACATATAACACACTAAACGACACATAAAAGGTTAGAGATTACCCTCGTAATCTCGGTGAGGTGAGGATTGCAACCAATATCGTAACGCTTGGCTACATGTAGCCGTAATTCGCTTGCACGGAACAGGGGAACAGGAGGCAGGTCGATCGTTCAATCGTGTTCGATTCTCCGGTCCATTCATGACAGTGGTGACAATCTTGGTATTATATGTACAAATTTCTATCAGAGTGAGACACCCCCTCCAACATCCTTCCGGAAAAATATACAATATACAAGGTATCCCAATACAAAAAAAAACACAGGTTCACTCGAGCCTGAATTTTTGAGAATAAAAATAATTGAAAATGCAGAAATTAAGTAGAATTCTATGCATTACCTAATATGCAAATTTTAAAGTAGGTGCCCAAATATTTGCTTTTTGTGGTTTTAAGTGCTTTCTCTGAAACAACTTTAAAGTATTCAGCAACCTCTATGGGTGTCTGCACCCCAGTGATACTAAGTTGACTCAGTGATTCTAAAATAAATGGGGTGTAGGTTAGATAGGTATTAAAAAATTTTACTTGAACCCGAGTCCTACTCGAATAAGAACCTTTTACCAAGTACTCATGTAACGTTGTAACACAGTGAAATGAAACTAGGTTGAGTACTAGGTACCTATAGGCGAATTTTTCTACTCCTAACCACAGTATGGCTTGAGAATAGTTTGATGTGGTTAACTTTACAAAAATTGTTGGCGAAAATGGAAAGCAGATTCCTAGTTAAGTACTCTAAAATAAAGTCGCAAAATATTCATTAAAAATTGAATAGTTAGAGGGTAGTGGTTTGAAGGAAAGAGCAAAAAAGTTTGCGTTATGTATGTGAAAAGAATAGATTAACACGGACTACAAAATACAATATTAAATAAACTTTACTTACCGAAAATAACCAACACCAGCAGCATGTTTTATGCCGTAATTACGGCAAAACAAAACGCTACATTTAGACATTATACCTAAACTATCAAAACTATCTTAACTATAAAACTTTCCAAACGAAACCGAAACACAAACGAATACGAATATACAAAAATGGCAATTACAGCAAATGCAAACAGCAATTACTAAACGACAAACTATCAAAACTATCTTAACTATAAAACTTTCCAATTTCCAAACGAAACCGAAACACAAACGAATACGGATATACAAAAATGGCAATAATTATAGCAAACGCAAACGTCGCAAACAGCAATTACTGCCCTGTCCCACTGAACTAGTGCAAGCTAGACGTTCCACGTTTCTTAAACGTTTCGTCGTCAATAACTGATTCAAAATATAAAAGTGCGGCACAAAAACACACGAATATATTGGTGCTTGTGCATTAAAAAAGGACGCACATACACGCAGTGCCGAAGTTTCATACTGATCGAGTACGCGTCATCGGTTATTATTCTTTCTTCGTCATTTACTTAATTTCAGATAAAGAGCCAAAGCCAAGACGTCACGTCTGAACTTATTTCAACGGATCCTTGCTATTGCGCAGGCTTATACGCTGCTTATTTTGTCAGAGACTACTGTGATTTTTGTTAACTTTATTGCTCGTAAATTTGCCACTTTTTCAGTAAAGAAGAATGGGTATTGTTATTCCATGTATATAGTTCAGTGACCGTACCCGAATACCGTACCCGAATCAGTTAAACAACTCTCCACGTGTTTTGAAGCCAAGCGCTTCAACCAATAGGAGAGCTGGGAGTTCTTATCTTACGCCTGCGCTCAATGAGTGAACGCTGCCTTTATAAATAAAACATCAGTTCGGCATATATGTATGGCTCTTTTCAATAAGATACCGCCTGCTAGGAGAAAGAGATAGAGTGTTGGCGAGAACTAACCATTAAACGAGGCACGCAACAGGCTTGTATTGTGCTTGTATTCAGATGAGATCTCGATTATTGATTTTCTGCGCGGCGACAGGAAAAGTATGTTGATTGAAAAGGAACCGAAAAGCGAAAACTACCATCTTGTTTGTTCGAGAGTCGGCTTTGTTTGTAGTGCTTTTTGTGGACTGCTTTCGCGAATTTTGTGTATTAAATCCATAGACAGTTATATGCCTATGATTAGATCCTAGTTCGACTCTGTCCACGGCCCAGCTGGCCGTATAATTCTGACGTTTCCAACTAATAATGCGCATGCTCGAAATATGAGAATCCATGAAAAAATAGAATTTGGCACTAACATCAAAGGTGCCGGCTCAGAGTTGTATAATAATTGATTCGGTGACGGTGTGACATGTGACGGTATAAACTGTGAAATTAGTATTTCGCAGTCAGTCGGCGAAAAACGGCTTTTGCTTGCAGCGCCAGCGGTAGTAAAAGTAAAACAGTTATAAAGAGTCAACTTGATTTATTTATTGAAAATGTTGTGGACAGGCTAGGTAATTGCCAGATATGACATGACAGAATCGCCCGCTAAATTAGAAAATACTTTCACTGCCGCTGGTAGCTAATGTTTTTTTTCTGATAGTTAGTGACCACAACATATAATCCATCACCATTACCATTTCTACTACCTATTGTAAATAGGCACGACTATATTAAGAGGCGTTCGATAATTTCATATTTTCCTTACATGTGCTCTGCAGTTAGTTAGTATCGTAATAAGGTTCATTATGATACTGGATACTGGTAGTAAATGTCTAATAAATCAATTAAAGTATAGGAGTAGAAACAGATTACATTAGCGAACGCTGCGCCGCGCCGCTTTAAATGTATAGGCATCTAGAGTCGGAATTATACCCATTTGTAATGACGTTATTTTAGTGTATGCATGTGTGTTTGTTTAGCAAAGAATAAAGAAGAGAAAGGAGCTTGTGCGTTGTGCGCCGTTTGACACATACGTGCGACGAACTCTTGAAACATCGACATCGAGGTGGCTGCGGAGTGCGAAGCGAAGGAATCATCATATGATATGAATGACTCATTCTGGCGTTATGTTTTGGTGCAGGATTTCTTGCGTCTAAAGCTATTTTTTGTGATTTACTTTGATTTGGAACATTGTTTATTTGTTTAGTAATGGTATTGTAGCTATTGCGTTAGTTCATATAGGGTTTAATTAGATATTTAGTGGTAAAAGTGTATATCTTGGACTAATCACCACAGAAGCAAAGTAAACATGGTTAGTTGTGCAGCTTGTGGTCTTTCTAAAACTTCAACAAATTCAGAACTTGGAATAACAATTCTTCGGTAAGTAGGTATTTTACCCCTTATTTTTCTGTTTTTTACCATTTAATAAAGCAAAATTATAAATTGTCTAATTGTCATCAAATAGGTGACAGATCTAATCATGGGCGTACCCGTAAAAGATATAGCATTAAAAATCATTTTTTGCAAGAATATTGGACAGTGCTAAAAGTAATACTTTTCTTTTATACTTGACATGTTAAAGTGTATACTGCCAATAAAATGCTAAAATTAGTTATTTGAATATATTTGGGCATTTGAAATGCAAAAATAAGAAAAATATTGTTAGATAATAGTGCGTTAGTTTTGAAGTGTGCTTTTTAATAATTTTTTTTTTAATAAGAAGCACACTTCGAAACTACCCCACTGTTATCTAACCATATTTTGCTTATTTTTCTATTTCAAATGCCCAAATATATTCAAATAACTAATTTTAGCATTTTATGGCAGAATAAACTTTAACATGCCAAGTATAAAAGAACAGCATTTATTACTTTTAGCACTAAATTGTTAGATTCTGCAATGCATAATCATATTGTGTATTACATTAATATTACAATATTACAGTTAAATGTAGTGGCTCTATGCGCTATGCGCAAAGCCATCCAAACAAAAAAACCTTTTAGCACCGTCCATAATTAGATCTGTCAACTATTTGTTAACAATTAGACAATTTATAATTATTTTGCTTTATTAAATGGTAAAAACCAGAAAACTAAGGGGTAAAGTACCTACTTACCGATGAAATGTTGTTCCAAGTTCTGAATTTGTTGGAGTTTTAGAAAGGCCACAAGCTGCACAACTAACCATGTTTACTTTGCTTCTTTAATCCAAAATACACACCTTTACCACTAAATATCTAATTAAACACTATATGAATTAACGCAATATCCAATAATATTACTAAATAAATAAACAATGTTCCAAATCAAAGTAAATGGCAAAAATAGCTTTAAACACAAGTAATACCATAATTTTATTTACTTTCCGAAAACGTTTGTTTTTCTAAAGTTTTATTTCGAGTTACAAGTGTTCAGTACAAAGCTTTCTTAATGACTAACCTACATTAGGCATGCTACGTATATATAATGTTCCAGATTTTGCTGAGCTTGCATATGACTAATACAATAAGATGAATAATAATATGAGTCATAACAACAGTAATTCAGCGTAAATCTACCGACTGCGCCAATTTTATTTATGTTACAGTTAATTACGATAGTTTTATCAGAATG
>JAEQML010062957.1:0-23686 GCA_016904865.1 Pissodes strobi | reverse complement strand
GTAGCATTCAGATTTGTCGTGTCAATCGTTCCAAATATTGACGGGAGAGACTTGGGTACATATGACGTGTGGTATGTAGATCGTTGGAGATCGGCTAGTTAGTTTGGTAATTGAAAGGAAATTCCTTGTGGAGTTGCAGGCTTATGTTCGACCTCTTCCTCGCGAGAAATTGAGCAAAGGACACTTTTTGAAAGCCGGCCAGTACAGTGTGGCGGTAGAACAGTATCTGTGAAATACTTTACGGGAATATTCCACCGCACCATATTGTTTGGAGCCCAGCTTTGTACCATATTCGGGATTTTGCTTTTTAATGTGTCGCCATTTTGGAACTGGGTGGTCCTTTAATTTTCCACGCAGATTTTCTGCCTCGTCCCTCATTTGAGGTAGGCTAGCTGATTTCATCGTTATAGTCGGTAAAAAACCTTAACATAACATGCCTTTGCTTTTTTAAGCAAAGGCCATGAATATGTTGATGATTTCCAAAGTTTTTTGAGAGCCATTAGTCCGTATTCTACCGAAGACGTGTATAGGCGTAGAAGAGTTCTTTGTTTACCAAGGAAGTGGGAGTCCCTCGTATTAGTAGGTCATGTAGATTTTTGCTTCTGGAAGTTACCTGTAGCTGCAGAGCCCTTGATCAGCCCAGTAGATCAAACTGTGAGGTTTCTATTACATTTTAATTGCTATATGTTTTGGTATCATATAGTCTTCAGCTTAATAGAAGACTTCTAAAAGGTTTCAACAATCTAGGTATAAAATTAGTATACCAAACCCACTTTAACTTTAAGAAATTATTAGGTTGTCCAAAGGACAAAACTGATACGTCGCGTCGGAGTAAAGTGGTTGCATAAACTCTAATCAATAATATGAAGGGGAAATTAACATATCTATACAAACACATAGCTCATTTAAAGTACAGAAAATTAAATGCTGCCAAGCATGCTTTTGAAAACTATCACAGAAGAACAATTAAACATTTTAAATTAATTCATAGTATATCTCACAGAAGATACGAAAGCATAAAAATTATTAAATGTATTAATGATTTGAACTTTAACAAATCTCTCGTAGATTCGATTTGTACTACTGTGGATACCTCTGAGTTCACGAACATGTGCCCAAAGCGAGGCTCAAACTAGGGTAAGGAACTTATGATAGGATAGAACCCAAAACGTACAATGTGTACTGCCCAGGAGCGGTCCTTTAGGTGAGACACAAAGTCTAATAAACTGAAGGTTTGCTAGCGTAATTATATCACAAAATCTGCTGAGCGTTGGATGTTTAAGGTTGATAATCGCTCGCGTTGCTGCTCGAGTTGTTTATAGTTTGTCTTTAATGTTTATATAATAATTTCCAAGTTCAAGTTCAAACTCAGGACAGGGTGATATTTATTTAGTAGTTTATGTATTTTAGCAGTTCACGAAACGTGTGTCGAGTGTAAAATTGACATTTCCATATTGTGGATCTGTCTGTGTTGTAGAGCATAAAAAGCATTCAATACTTACTTATCCACCTCATGCCTTCAGTGAGTATACGCGGCTCATTCATAATTATTAGCTTGCCAATACCGTCATACCATCATCTGCTGTAGCAAAGGACATTCTATTACGGTGAGAAATTATTTAGGAGCTTATCTAATGACATTTGTTGAATTAGAAAATGCAGTGTCTTTAAACAAGGGGTCAAAGAGACTACTCATAGCAGAGGCATTCTATGGTGGTTGGTGAGTTCTCGCACACGATTGAAATAGTTGGTGCTGCAGTTTTACTTGTGGATGTTATTGCATAAAAGGTTTATTCATTTCGTTCCTTTTTATTTATTCTTATATATAAGTCGTTGTTGGCGATATGTGTGTGTGTAATATATTTCTAATGTTAACTAATCACTTGAACAAGCGCATCTCACTATTTTCAGATTGTTATCTTATTAATAAATGTATAGTCAATTTAAATGATTTACGATTTATGTATTTAATAATATGATGTTCTTAAAAATCTAATAAATCTTTGTTGAATGTCAAATACTCGTTTCAATTATTTTTAACCTCATTACTAAGCTCGTCAACGTAGAACGACTTTGATACACTTGGCTATAGGTACGGTCCACAGCCTTAGACAATTATTATGTCTTTCCTCCTTGTATTAGCTACTAAAACAGAATACAATATACCTACATACAATGAAATTTTACTAGTCGCTATTGCATTAATATATGAAAAAGGTAAACTTATCAAATATTACTTAATAAAACGCCAGTTGGCGGCCTCTCTCAAGGGAAATTTCATGAAGCTCAACTTAATGTAGCAGCAAGTCATGAGCATTAAAATTTTACAAGCAGTTTCGCAATAGGGTTGCAATGTTTATTGTTTGCTAACAACGTGACCTTAATACGAAAGTGTTAGAGGCACTTAAATAGATACTTTTGTTTTTGAAAAATATAATAGTTTTTAATATTATTACTGTGATCGGGCACATAATCTAAACTTAGGCAAGTAATATATTCCATCAAGATAAGTATAGGCCTGCGAATTTAAGATTTAAAAGGCCACCTCTTAAATAAATAATGTTGTCTTTTAAAATCCATTATTTGCTTCCATGATTAGTATGGGAGCCAATATGGCATCAAGAGGCAACTGGTGTGTAAGCACGCATCAAACTGACTGGCTGGGGTCTAAGGCGAGGGCTTTTTTTGATATATTAAATTTTAGTCGCTCCCAGGTTATTTCAATAGGGATATAATGAGAATGATATGGAAGCAACTTAAGAACGTCATGACCTGTCTGTCTAAAATTTCGTTTATCCCATATTTTTTGTCCAAGTCCAATAAGTTATATTTTTAAGCACGTTTTGCTTTGTAAAAAAATCTTACCCTGCTCATTTTATTCGATGAAAAACTTGGTGCTTTATCGATAAGCACTGAATGACACGATGTATTGTGCATAACAACCATACACTTTCAACCTAATTTGAGTCAGCCAATTTCCGAAATATATTCCTAGCCATTGATTTGTGATAAACTTTTTCCATAACTACTGCCAAAATCCATAAGTAAAAACGCTCTACAAATGTTCTTCTTCTTCTGGTGCCTTCTTCATTGAAGGTTGGCGATCATTCTGGCTATTTGCACTTTAAAGACTGCTACTAGGAATAAGGATTTGGTACTTTTGCCATACCACTCCCTCAGGTTTTTGAGCCAAGATTTCCGTCTTCGTCCTGGTAGTCTGCAACCTACAATTTTTCCCTGTATGATAAGCTGCAGAAGACCATAATTCTGTCCCCTCATGACGTGTCCAAAGTATTCCAGCTTTCGTTGCTTTATTGTGCCTCTGTGGTTGTGCTCAGTCGCAGCAGTACTTCCGTATTGCGTGCTCTATCCGCCCATGCGATTCTAAGCATACGCCGATAAATCCACATTTTAAAGGCTTTATTTTTTTACAGTATTGGTCTAACAAGGGCCATGCCTCCATAAAATATAGCATCTAACAAGGCGTAATCGTAGACATAGACTGAGTTGTCGGCATGTCAGTAACTGTTTCATCTTTGTGGAGGCATTTCTGGCCTTTTCAATGCGAATTCTTACTTCTTGTCCGATGTTCCATTCGACATTCAAACAGCATCCGAGGTAGTCATATCGTTCGACGCGTTCTATGGTTTGGATATTTACTGTTATTTGGGCATTATCAATATTTTGTTTACTGACAATCATAACTTTGGTCTTGCTTGCATTCATTTTTAGCCCATTAGCATTACTGACTTCGTTGACTTTATTTACTAGCCATTGTAGGTCCTCAACCGACTCGCCCAACAAGACAGTGTCATCAGCATAGCGGATATCGCTTATGGGTATACCATTCATCTTTATGCCCAAGCCAAGGCCTCTGATATTATAAATTCAGAATAATTATTGAACAAAAAAAAAACGAAAGGACACAACCGTTTCTAACTCCCCTTCGAATCTCTATCGCTTCCGTTGTTTGATCTTCAATTTTAATTGAAGCGCGTTGGTTCCAATAAACGTTTGCGATAATCATCATGTCTCGGTGATCCAGACCAATATTTTGAAGATGTTTTAATATTTTGGCATGTTGGACTCTATCAAAAGCCTTTTCATAGCCTATGAAGTACATGTGGACATACTTATTCATATCTAAGCATCTATGAACCAAGACTTGCATGCCAATGAGAGCATCTCTACTTCCAAGACCACTCCAAGACCGAACTGTGTCTCAGAAATGACCTCTCTTCACATTTTTTGTAAATTCTCTTATGAATTATTTTAAGGAACAGTTTTAAAACATAACTCATCAGGCTTATGGTACGGTACTCTGGACAGCGTTTTGGGTTTGTTTTTTTGCAGCAAAATAATGATAGTAGTTTTTAACCAGTCTTGTGGTATTTTTCCTGAACTATATATGACGTTAAACAGCTCATTGAGAACTGTGGCGTTTTCGTCTTCAGTTAGTTTGAGAAGATCTATATAAACATTGACCGTTCCCGCAGCTTTACCATTCTTGGACTGTCGAATGGCTGTCAACTATTTCTTCCTTTAAGATACTAGGCCCTTCATAAGCATATTCGTAGGTATGTATATCTGGTCTCTCGTCACGGAATAGCTTAAGAATATATTGCTTCCACGTGTTTAATTTTTCTTCTATGTCCGTAATAACTGTGCCATAATCTCTGATTAAATATCCATTGTTTAGTTTTCTGTTTGATCCAAGTGTCTCTTTGATGTTCTTGTGTAGGTTAAAAGAGTCATGCTTTCCCTGCAGTTCTCCCATTTCCTGAAATTTTCCATTTAACCACTCTTCTTTGGCTGAGATTTTATGCCCAATTGTTGATTGCGGTGTTTGTGTTCTATCCGTTGGTCCATTAGATTAAGAGTTTCGCTGGTCATCCACTCTTGCTTTTTATGTCTACCCTGGATCAGATTCTTATCTGCCACTTCAGCGATGATCTCTTTTAGGGATATCCACGTTGCGTATGACTCCGCTGAAATGTTTATTTTGCTTAATCCTTATTTTAGTTGTTCTTGAATGATGGTTTTTGTGGTAGGGTCTTTAATTTTTGTAAGGTCATAGCGTTTTATTCGTTTTTTCTTCACGGTCCTCAATCAAACCTTCATCAGACCTATCAGAGGGTTGTGATCAGACTGAATGTCAGCCCTAAATATTCTTTTACTGACTTAAAACTATTCCGAAACCTGTTATTAATTAACATAAAATCTATTTGGTTTCTTATTACACGATCTTGTGAGTCTTGGGGTGATTTCCAGTATAGTCGTCTAGCGGGCAATTTAAAAAATGTGTTCATAACCACCAGATTGTCCTCTTGGCAGAATTGAAAAATTCGATCTCCTTTGTCATTACGTTCTCCTAGACCGAACTCTCCAATCACTTCATCAAATTTCCCCTGGTCAATTTTAGCCTGAAGTCTCTAGAACTTTTTCAACTTCGTCGTAGAACTTTTCTACTTCGTCATCATTTTTCTTATGCAGCGGTAGTAGCGTAAACCTGATTGATATTTATTTTAACTGGTTCTTCCTGCAACTGTAACAGTGCGACCCGATCTGAAATTGGCGAAAAGTTGATAATGCACTTTTTTATTTCTTTTGTCACGATAAAGGCAACTCCTTGTCTGTGGGGATCGTTGTTCCCAATATATAGAATTGTATGAGTTGCAGTTGTAATCTGACCTGAATCCGGCCATCGTGTCTCGTTAGCTTCTAAGATAACAACCTTCATTCTCTCAATTTCATGAATAGCGTTTGATAGTTTTCCTCTCTCGAACATACTTCCTACATTCCATGTAGCAATCCTGATGGCTGTCCCGGAGTTTATTAGCAACCCTGACCATCTAAGGTCTGCCAGGGACTGGGGGCTATGGTTTCATATTTCTCAGCCATAATGATTATACAAGGGAAAAATATAATACAGTGGTTTTTCGTTGCCTTCCGTATAGCAGTACTTTAGCCTTTCTGTTGATTCAACTCTGCCCAAAGTTATTCGATTTCTGGACTTTGCCAATGTCATTCATCTTCAGCTCCAGTCCGATACTGATGCTACTGCTGCCTCACGTCAGGAATATTTATCAATTTTCCAGCCTAGATCCATAGTGTCCTGTGTTAACAGGGTCACCTCTGGTCAGAAGTGATTCTTCATCACGCACTACGATCTTAGTTAGAGAGAGGTTATGATTCGCTTCATCTAACCCAGTCAGTCCAAACAAAGGTACTACCTCTCCTGGTCCTCTCAACCCCTACACACGTTATGATGTATGCAGGATCATACATAGTCGCACATCATCAACCGAAATTGCTGCAGTAACGTGTGTGGGCAAATTGAATGTCTCTCAATACGGAGTGGTCGAGTTGGATCGCAGTATGGACTTTCCATATAAAATCGTATCAACGGTTCTGCTTGAATACAAGTTGAAACCAGAGATCATAATGCATTATGGCTCATTATCAACTTACCTATCCAATTAACCATCGAATTAACTATCGGCCCCAATCTTGATTTCCCCCTACATGTTATGGAAATTCACATGTAAATTCGAACCTAAAAATTGCCAAAGACACCCAAGTCCTAAGAATGAAGAGACTGTATTATGATTGTGGCTCCATATAACTCTTTCTATCTTATAGTTTGCGAGCTCTTTGATATTGCATGTTTGATTGCATTTATATCAAGTTGAACTTAACTATTAAAAGCATATAGTACCGTAGTACCATCTTGAAAAATACGAGTCTCATTCGATTACCAAAGTTAGGCAGCGTCGGGAGTCAGAACTTTGATGGGTGACTGCTTGAACATTTTTTAAATGATAGCACTATAAATTTGAAGCAATAAAGAAAAAAGGTTGTTTAACGGAGCCGCTTTTTTATTTAGTTAATAATTAAGAAACCTATGTTAATACTGCATGTAAACTCTTATTTCTCCAAGTAGGTCACAGTGGCACTAGCATCGAGTAACATCAAACTCTATGCCAATATATTTATGTTCCTTCCTCTCGGGGTGGAAAGTGTGTAGCATTCCGTCTGTAATATTTCGAAAGTCAGAACGCCAGGAGCATGAGACAAAACAGAGCGTGCTCCGATGGGTCAGATTTCCTTCGGTTTAAATGGAGAGTTTTATCTTTTATTAACTTTATTGTGGACCATGAGAATGACGTTATTTTTATGCGGTAGATAGATAATGACGTGGTAACGGCTGCATCAACTTATTATGGAGTTGAACCGATTTTACATGTGAAAAGCGAAACAAAGATTATCTATGTTTAACGGCCTAATCTTATTGGAAAATACAACATCTCAATGGGAGGTACCGATTTGAAGGTCCAAAACGTTGCTAGGTATCGAATTTCCATTCGTTCAAAGAAGTGGGGGTGGTGTTTATTTACCTGGATGGTAGATATACGTATCCATAATGCATGGTGTCTCTACATTAGAGGAAATGGTAATTCTGTTCAGCAACTTGATTTTCGCAGAGATTGTGATTACCTATCTCTGAAAATATGACACACCACCTAGAGGTGCAGGCAAACCTACAACATCTTTGTCAAGCAGTTCTGGAAGTAGGGTAAGCAATGATGTACGGTATGATGGTTATAATCGTTTGTTAACATACATTCCAAACAGAAAAAGAAGGCGCTGCTGTGCGAATGAAAAATGTGGTTCCAGTGCTCGAACAATATGTGTGAGATGTGATATTGGCCTTTGCACAGACTGCAACATAGCAAAATATGATTTCTAAGTTTAAACTTACCGGTTTGTAAATGAGTTACCACGTTACAGTTTTATTTTTCTTTCATATATTCCTAGCGTTACATATATGTAACACCCTATAATATCCACAATAAAAAAAAAACATTTTTCGGGAAAACATAGATTGTCTCACTTTCAGAAGATGCTTCCTAGGTATTTTATTTAAAAACAAATATATTCTGCCCAAAAAATCAAAATTCAGGATATTAAGGGTTAGTATTTGAGAATTATTTAGATCTAAGAATTGTTTCTAACCTTATTTATTTTATTTACTTTGACACTGGGTCGATTTATCACCTAAGTTGAGGTTTGGAATCTTCGGCAAAAGGCCCTAAAACAAAGTTTTATTCACAACCGCAACACAATTTGTTCACTCGACGGGCATTTTTCCTGATGATGTAAACACGATTCGCGAAACGGGCGTCGAGTGCAATCTACCACCTAGGGCCACTTCCATTGGAAGCATCGGCCCCAGACTCATTCCTGGTGGTCCCTAGTCTGACAGGAGTAAGAATAGGGTTTGTTGGTTCACAAACTATCATTATCGACATCTCTGTAGAGCAAAGAAAGTAGGTCTTTCCGGTGCGCCCGCACGGGAAGAAATGTTCCGGTGCAGGCGCACGGAACATATTTTCCCGTTCCCTAATTTTAAGTGCTAAATTTGTAGTTATTTAGATACAAAATAAGCATAAAGTATAATAAATTGGGTTAAAATCATACAGCGATGCAGTCTACAAAATGTATCTAGCACATTCGTTACATTGTAACAGATACATCAAAACTAGCCGCCTATTCAATTATTACAACAAAGCATACAAGCACATTTCCATAGCAACGCTTGATAAATGTTAGATACCTGTGTCTTGCTTGTCTTGCAAGTTTGACTTTTGCTTATATTTAAATTCAAAATGCATTATGATATGATTTTTCATACCTACATAAAGTTATAATAATTTTATGTTTGGATTTCAGAGAGGTATTATGAAAAATATCGTTCATCACACGTCTAGAAACAGCTTTTCCCGTGCTTGCACGACTTCGGGTGTTCGGCTACGCCTCACACCAGAAAGTGTGATACACGCACCGTATAAGCCTAGTTTCCGGACTGGTAATTAAATATACTATTCTCTGAAAAATATCATTTTCGACGTCTCCGTAGAACAAAGAAAGTAAGTCTTTCCGATGCGCCCGCACTGGATATTTTTCAGGTGCGGGCGCGCGCGCAAAAGTTTTCCCGTTCCCTAATTTCAAGTCCTAAATTTGCAGTTATTTAGTTACAAAATAAGCATAAAGTATAATAAATTGGGTTAAAATTAGACAGCGATGCAGTATATAAAATTAATTTAATACATTTTAGCGTCAATAGTCTAATTTTTAAGTAAAATTATTTTATTTATTCTGACCTTACTTGTCATAAATACATCAAAACTAGCTGCCTATTCAATCACAATAATGCATACAAACACATTTCCATAGCAACGCTTGATAAATATTAGATACCCATGATACAATAAACGAAAGGTATGATACCTAGCCGTCTCAAATTCGTTCGCTCCGCGCAGTGACGTCATTGCGTGATTAGCTGCTATTGAAATGCATACGTTTATAGGCACATAATCATTATGTTTTACCTATTTTCTCTATTTATTAAGAAAATTTGTGTCCTGGGTGAAATTAAAAACTAATTATTACATATTAATACTATTTATTTAATAAAAAAAAAACTAATATTCAACATAACTTTTATGATGAATGGATCAAAATAGTTGTATTAAAAACAGCATCTTTATAAGAACGTAATAAACTTTTTGCTTTTATCTAAAAAACGTTTATTGAGTATTGGCCATCCGAGAGCAAAAAAAAGGAAATCGATCATAATATTTTTTCTTAAATAATAATTTTAGTCATCTTTCTTTTTTCAGAAAATGTCAAATTTATCAAATCCTGATGGTAGCAAGACCATTAGAGATGGAGTAAAATTAATTTCACATTCTTATCTTAACTTTTCAAGAGCTAACTGACGGTACTAATTGGCAGGTGGTACCATGGGTACCAAATCTGGTACCTCGGTAGGTACCACTGGCAGGTGGTACTCTGGGTACTAAATCTGGTACCTCGGTAGGTACTATTGGCAGGTGGTACCATGGGTACCAAATCTGGTACTTCGGTAGGTACCATCAGTTAGCACCATCAGATAGCTCTTGGAAAGTTAAGATAGGAATATGGCATTAATTTTACTTCATCTTTAATGGTCTTCCTGCTACCAATGTGAAAAGAAGCCAAAGTACCGATTTTCAACTGTTTATAGCTGTGAAACTACTAACTCTAGAACATCATACATCAAATTTAATATGCTTAGAATTTTAAGTAGAATCCAAAAATGTAATAAAATATAGGGTGTTTCATTTAAAAAAGTGTAACTTACTTTGACCACCCTGTATATAAAAAAGGAACGATTAAAAAAATACAAAAAAGTAAAGATCGTTTTACTAGGAACAACTTTTGTATTTAATTTTTTTTTGCAACCATCGTAGTCTTCGAGATAAGGTAGAGGTCCGTCTTAAACGGGCCACCCTGTACATAGTCATCTTCCTCAAAATGTTTTGAGCAAATACGTGCAGAAGTTTTATTAAATTTATCCTTACGAAAACACAGGTGAACCCATTTACTACACTTATTTTGTCTTTGGGAAAAGTGAAACACCTTATATTCCTATCAAAGTTTTTGTCTTGGTTATCCACCTTACATCCGTCCACAGCACACCTCATTATTAAACGTTTTTTAATTAAAAATACCAACAAACACCGTCTAAGGAACAGTAACGCCAACAAAATTTAAATATAAAACATACGAATCTCAAATGGAAAGCACACGTTCGTTCATGTTGTAAATGCCATCCGGCGCGCGGCGCCAAACAACGCACGCAATGACGTCACAGGCGAATCGTCGTCTGCGCGATATCATACCTTACGTTTATCGTATCATGTTAGATACCTGTGTGTTGCTTTCCTTCCAAGTTTAACGTTTGCTTACATTTTAATTCAAAATGTATTATGAAAAGACTTTGGATATATAAAATAATAATAATTTGATGTTTGTATTTTGATTTCAGAGAGGTAAATATCGTTCATTACACGTTCAGAAACAGCTTTTCCCGCGCTTGCACGACTACCGAAACTATCGTGCGTATGTTTCCGGACTGGTAATGAAATATACTATTGCGATGGGCTTGTATCATTTGCATCTATCATTAAGCATTAACTACGCCGTCTAAGATGTATTGCATTCATCATAACTGTCGTAGAAATTACGTAGCGTGTTTTGATTTTCAGCTTTTCTATATGTATATGACCTAAGGGCGTAGCACTTAGGTAAATTTACACAATACAAGAAAAGGTAAATTAAATAATTACGGTGATATTAGTAAGACAATGGTTAATCAAGATAATATCAGATAATGTCAATAATATTAGCAAGACATTCGATAACCGAGATAATATCATATACGATAGCGAAGAAATTCTGTATCAATTAATCGCCTAGTGATAAGAAACGGTAATAGAGACAATAAAACATAATTATCGATTAAAAGTCACTTAACGGAAAGTGTGATAAAAATAAGGTAGGTGATTATAGGGCCTACTTATTTATCATTTACACGGTTATACAGAAGTGGAAATCACTGGCATGTTGTGGCTATTTTCCAACCCACACGGCTACTTGGTTGGCCCGAACTAAGGCTGTTCACTACTTCCTGCGAAGCTGCACGTCACATTATTTCGCAAAGAACTCTCTAGGCCAAGGAAGACCGGGTGGAGGACGGATATTTACCCCGAGGAAGGACCATAGTTAAATTATAAATAATTTTAACAGTCTAATATAGAAACACAAGGCTATAACATAACCTTTTAAGTGGGTAGCCTTACTTTACATAAAGTACATTAATTTACGGAACGAAATTGTCGACAATAAGAGAAAATATTAATGGCTGTGTGCGTACCAATTATCAAAAAAATTGATACGAAAAGTGGACCTGATGGTCAAAAATTACAACGAATATTTCCCTCATGTATAAAAAATCCCATTAGAGGAGTGCAATTCTCGGAAAATTACAGCGGTAATTGCACTGTAGAAACCGAAAGAGCACAGCGATAATTGCATCGTACGTATCTATGGTAATTGCATTGAAAATTTGACAGCGACAATTTATAAATAACGTCAAAGTCTAGTGAATATATAGGTATTATTAAAAATGTCTCGTTTCGGATGTAAAAAAAATCGTTTTTTTTGCATCTCTGTACTTTGTTTACAGTTACATGTACGTTTTTGTATTAAAAAAGAATAAAAATGTATTTTTTTAAAACCATGTCCTAATTCGGGAAATATTCCCCCGAATTACACTCGTGCATCAAAATAACCAGAAAATTTTGCATTCGAGCGTGTTGTCTTAGAAAAACTGCATTCGGTCATTTTCATATTTTGCAAAAAGAGCCCTCCACCTTCGGTGTCGGGCTCTTTCTCCAAAATATGAAAATGAACTCATGCAGTTTTTAGACAACACGCTGTCATGCAAAATTATCGGTAATTTTGGTGCACTTGTGCAATTACTTCCGATAATATCGCCATTTTAAAACTTGTTTTTCTGTCCTTCTTTATGCGTTCATCGCTTCAAAGGACTCAACTCATGAAACTATTACTGGGTTTGGTAGCGTTTACAACGCAACAGGATATGGTGTCGTGGAAACGGTTTTCGTTTTCCGCGATTTTTTCGCTTATTTTTGCTCCTACAAGCTTCTGGGATGTCTAAAACGCTAGATTTCGTCGAGACGCTCATTTTGAGCTATCAAACGTCAAAATTTGCCAAAATTACAGCGAATCTAAGAATTAGTGTCTATCGCGACCCGCGACCTGCAGCGCCAGACCAATGGGCGCGCTCTCCACCCACGAGGCGGCCCTAGCCACGTGCTTTCGATTTTCGAAATAGTTTTTCCCTTTGTTTTCTGCGAATTTTTAACGCACAGAAATGATATGCATATCGTCGTGTAGGGAATTAAATTCTCTTTAATCTGATGTGACATATGCATGGATTGAACAATGATTAATGGCAAAAAACTGGCAAAAACTGCTAAATGCGCAATATGCCCATATATGGCAAGTGTAGTATCGTCTGCAGTTTTAGGGTAGGTTTTTCGCAGCTTCGTAGTTTCGGGTGGTCAGTTTTTCCTGGTTTACTGCTGGTTAAGCAGGAGTCAGGTGGTGAGGTGTGCAAAAATTCGCGGGACGTGTGCACCTCAGCGTAACAAAAACCCCGCGTTTTTCGGACAATGCATGATTCTTTCGTCGATCGTTGTGCTGTCAACGTGTGACTCTTCGCTTTTCCAACTGATAGTGTCTTTGACAATCAGCTTTAATAGTAAAATTTAAACAGTTTAATTAAGTCTTTGTCATCATACCGTGTGATAGACAAATAGCGTGCAGTCTTTTTCAATCTGCCTGATTTAGTCTCCGGGACAAATCGGCAAACTTCACATACAACTGTGAACGCGAAAAAGTGAATTGAAGAGAGAAGAATCGCAGTGCTTTCCAGAAGCCTTGACTCAGCCGAGTTCTAACATCGCTGGAAGCCTGTTCTAAGACGTTCATCCCGGATTCAGCGTTTCCAGGCGCCCGGAGAGATCTTCTATCATCGATCCAACGACATCGAACCAATCTAGAAGCCATCAGCGTTGAACAAAAAGCACTGTGACACCGCTCGTTATTCGCGCTTTCTAGAGCACCGTTGGTGCGCTCTAATTGGATTAACTTAATTGGATTATTACACACTTTAACGGATAGCTGCCTTCAGTGAACTTTTGGTGAGGTCGCATGTATATAGATTTGCCATATATTGTTCTGTAGGGACCCAGGCATCGCGTTATTATCGTAATTAGTTAATTTAACTTGTTGTAATCATGTAATCATTTAATAACTCGCTCTCTTAACTAGTTTGTTTTAGATACTTAGTTACTGCTGTGAGCCGTTGTTTTTCATAAACTTTCAACTCGTTCAAGCCGCAAAAGCGCATTAGTTTAAAGTTGAAATTGATTATTCTGTTAATTAATTAATCCTGCTCTTAGAGGCAACAGTTCCATTAAATTGAAACTCGTAAACCTTTGTTTAGTGTTGAAAATTTCATGCTTATGGAAGTGGTGTGTTCTTAATTATAATAATTAGCACCGTAGTTTCCTAGAATTTTTTAACATATTGTTTGAGTATCTAACTCTGTTTGCAGTTGAAATTGAGTTAGTATATTCTGAATTATCATAGGCTAGCAGCATTTTAGTAATTTTAGCGCTACGACTAGTAGAAACATTGTTTGTGTTGCCCCAAAGTCTAGCTTGACTGTAAACATTAAGAATTGACACCTGTAGCATACCGCCTTCGAAAGTAGGTCACCGATCACTTGTATTTCGAAACTAGCTCAACATTTGACCCACTTTTAGCATACTACCTGCTTAATAGATCTGAGTGCCTAGAGTAGTGATACTGTGTTAAATACTTTAATAAGTGTTCTTTGACAACTGGCTAACCATCCTAGCTCGTAGAGTGATACAGGGTGTTGACATTTTCATAACGTTTTACAGTAAAGTGATAAATTCTTGAAGAGATCATTTAAAGTATAAATTAAGTGTATTTTGTTTAACCTTTGATAAAACTGAATCTCTCTTAAGGACCGCAGGCAACTTTTAAACTTAGCTTTTCTTTTTCGCAGGTTTTCTTTTGGCTACAAATAGAAAAAACATATTATAATAGAGCTTTTCTTTTTGAGTATTTTTTCTTTTAGCAGTAAATAGAAAAACGATTTTTTAAACGGTTGTTCTCAGACAGGCTCAGTCGAGCGAGAGAATAAGTTGTTTAGTTAGGAAGTTAGGACCCTGGGAAGTTGTTCTATTGTGCATGCATATATCATTACAGGCGTTTCCAGAGACAAAGCGAAGCAGGAACATCAGTAGTTAGCATTAGTTAGAGGTTCTTTGGACTAACGTTCCAATTTTGACTGTATTATCTTGCAGTCTCGAAGTGAAATAGTGATATCTAGCATAAACTTTCTTCAGGGCCCCGTTATCATTTGTAAATATAAATTAGTGTATTAGCAGGAAAGTGGCTGTAGTGACAGACGTAGGAAGACGGACGCCAATCCCTTGCTCCCCTCTTTAACATAACTTTCATTGCAAAGCGAACCAAGAATCCAGGACAGAGGATACTAAGGGACATGGACAGCAATCCTCCGTTACTCTTGGAATCTCTTGATCGCCTGCAGCAAATGTTATCAGACGAGAATCTGGTATCAGATCAGCCAACCTACACATCCACTCCTATGCAGCCTCATCTCATCACCAGAGTACCCGCTCGAAATTGACAACTCCAAGACTTCGTTCCCGGAGCAGCATCCGAGACAGGACATCCGCGGGACCTTCTTGGAGAAGCACGCTATGTTCCTTCGCGACGCCAGGAGGCGCTTGAAGAGCGTGCACGCCAAATTAGAGATCGAGACGACAATGGGGATCAATTAAAATACGTTTTTGGCTTATTTTTACCTCAATTTTGTGAGACATAACTTTACTAAGAAGGAATCGCAATTGACAGCTGAAAGTAGGAAATGCATCACTAGGGCATCTACTTTAAGGGGACGGATTTAAGTTTAAATGATTTTTAGCTCGTATTGGAATTATTGAATTGTAATCAGCTCTGCTTAAACGTCCCTTTTCGACTTGAAGCTCTATTAAAATATCAAAAGAGTTTTGCAATTGTCAGTAATAGCCAGTGTATGCATACGTAAATATAATAAAACTATAATTTTAATTTTTCACCACCTTTTCACCTTTGAGTTAGGTGGAATGATATAATAGCTGACTGTTTAATATGAATACCGATATTGTATACACAATGCCTGTTCCAGCATGTTTATGCATCACACAAAGAATTTTAGCATCAGAATAGAATATTTCAAATTAGTATGCACACATTACTATGGAATAAACAATTTGCAGTTTAGTGAGACAATCACCATTCGACAGGGATTGAGTTAGTACGTCCCGTTATCGTGTGCATCATTAAATGTTCATTTTACCCGTGATAAATATGACGAAGCCTATTAATAAGTCGAAATATTCAATGACACAGTAATGCAAATGATCCGGTGTTTATTTGGTATATAACGCGTGAGCCTTAATTCAGACGTAATACAATTAGCTATGCTATTTATTCTAAAAATGGTGCAGCACTAATGCAGAAAACGTAAACTCTGATTTGGAAACTTTTAATTTTCCATTATATTAAATTTTGTGTAAGGAGGTATATGTAAATGTATATTCAATCTCATTATGTAATTTTCCATTGATTAAAAAAAAGCATAGTAATTGAATTACTGTGCACCATTTAACAAAAATGGCTAAGAAAGTTTCTGAAAGCAGACAATCATAAAACATTATTGAACAAATAAATTATTCTAAAAGTACTATTGCATATTTTATACATATTCTTTATTTGCCTACTTACTGCGTTATACATTATTTACTCCATTCCTTTATAATAAACAAAACTAAGAACAAATTTTTAGAACCGGCGCGGCGCCGGCGGTTTGGACTCATTTATATGACGATTCTTCCGCATTTCCTTTTTCAAACCAGTTTTATGCTATGGAAAAGATGAAGACTAAAAATCAAAACCAGGCCAGTACGTATCAAGCCATAAATAGATCAATAAATTATGCAAGAGCATTAGAGGAAGGCGTGGTAATTGTTAACACTAGAACCGCCGGAGGGGTCAAAATGTCCCCTCTTGCTCTTTGATGTGGGATAATTTTATAGTCATTTAAATTACGTGTGTGTAATTTCATGACTTTTATTATCTTTTTTAAACGATTATATTATGCAGTATGCAATACAGTTACCAATCTTATTTTACAAAAATTTTCGTTATCTACCTAAAACTGCTGAAGGGGTCAATTTGACCCCTTAGGTTTACATTTATTTTACCGCCTAATATTATTTATCTATACTTCAAAAAATATATAAAGATTTATAATAGCACTTCGCAAATCCCCAGTTATAGACGGTAAAAACATCGGCACCATAATAACGTATCTAAATAACCACCCATAACCCAGTAATGAAACCTTATTTGAAAAAAGGAAGAAATGTCACAACTGATAACTTTTTCACGAGTTTATCTTTGGCAACACAATTGCTAAAAAATAAAACTACCTTAGTAGGAACAGTAAATCGCGCCAGGAGAGAAATTCCTGATAGTGTAAAAAAATGAAAAGTCGGAACTTCATAGTACAACAATTTTTCAACATGGTGATTGTATCCTAACCAGTTATCAAGCAAAGCCCAATAGAAACGTTTTTATTTCGAGTACTATGCTCTCACCTGTCAATATAGAAAATGGGCCAAAGAGAAAACTTGAAACCTTGAAACCATATTGTACTATAACGAAACAAAATTTGGAGTTGATGTAGTTGATGAGATGGCTAGAAAGTTTTCATGCAAAGCGGGTTCACGTAGATGGCTAGTTCATGTTTTTTACAACATATTAGATTTGACAGTAATAAATAGTTGGGTTATATATAAATCCGTATCCGGATCTCAAATAAAGAGAAGAGAGTTCATACTTAATTTAGCCGTAGAACTTCGAAAACAATACATGCAAGAAAAAATAGTCAAAGAGCCAGTACGAGAAGCACCGAAGACGATTATCCAAGACCCCAAAAGCGTCATAAATGTCAAATCCTAAAATGTGCGGGAAATAAAAGACATTTGTGTTATATGTAAGAAATACCTTTTTGGAAAATGCCTTGCAACTGTACAAAAATCTTATGTTTGTAAAAATTGTAAAAAGTAAATTATAGCACCGAACATATGACGTATTATGATGTTCGGTGATTATAGGTACGTACATATTAAGTTTTGTAATACTAAATAAGAATATATAGGTCTTTTTTCTTTAGGTTTGTGTTTAGAATAGATAACATTTGTTTTATGTAGTGAAATAAAACCATGTTTCGTATCAAATGAATGTTTATATTTTAAGGGGTCAATTTGACCCCAGCGGCGTTATTCGGTAGTAAGGTTATTCGGCGCTTCTAGTGTTAAAGCAACTAAGGCTTGTGAAAGTAGAGAGAAAAATAAACTCATAAAGCAGCAGGAAAATACGGCAGAGTCGGACATAGGGATTAAAGCGTTGAAAGATTCCAGAAAAGTAACAGTGGTAATCCAGTGCAGAAATGAGGTAGAGGCAAAATAATTAAAGGGCAACCTTGAGCTTAAGATTAGCTATTTTTTATGGCAGTGGCACACACATACTAAAGAGAGATCTTATAGCACTCGACGAGCGGTTTGTGTACAAATATGTTGATTGGCACGGTTCTTGAATAGCTACAGGTTTTAATTTCGGGAAGATGTCCTGGAAATGAGTTCCAAAGTGATGCAGTGCGGCAGAAAAAGGAGTCCTTGTAAAGCGATGTTCTAGGTGTTTCCAGTTGAACGACGAACGGTTGCGCTCTTGTCATCAGCCGTGACTGTCTGACAGGCGTTGCCAGAGGCGGGATGAGGAGGGTTAAATCCTGGGAACATCTGCCTTGAAAATATCTGTAGAACAGGGAGATCTCGGCCACATGTCTGCGGTGCTACATACTATCCAGATCCCAGATCAACTCCGAGTCGCCGAAGAGGTGTGCTTAGGCACCCGAGATGTATGAGCAATATTCTAAGCACGGCATTATTTGCGCTTTGTAGAGAACCAGCAACTGCTGCGGTGTATACAGATGTTTGTTGCGAAACAGCGCATCAAGTTTCTGCGAGGCTGATTTGGTGATCATAGCAACGTGGTCATGCCAGGACATATTACTGTTAACTGAGACACCCAGTAGTCCGATTGACGAGGATGTAGGAATGATCGATCCTGCCATAATGATGTCAGGGCTCGCCGTATTAGCTTTCTTGATAAATGTGGCTGCTTGGGATTATGCTGCATTAAACTGGACCGAATTCCTGTCGCCCCAAGTTCCAACTTTCTCCAGATCTTAATTAATTGTTGTAATCTGCTACTGTCAGCGTTAATAAGTCTCAGTCGCTCGTAAAGGTTGTTCTGATCTAAATTGGGTACTGTCATCTGCAAAAACTGTAAACAGGATTATTCATTTGGGTCAGCAGGTCATTAATATAGAAGAGGAACAGAGTTGGTGAAAGTTTGCGCCCTGAGGCACGTCTGCATTAATGGTGAATGTGTCTGAGATGTGTCCATCAACTGCAACGTGCAGAGAACGGTTCTTATGGAAACTGGCCAGTTGCAGAGAGACACTGGCAGTCCGAAGGGTAGTAATTTGTTGTGCAATGCTTCATGCTAAACTCTGTTGAATGCCTTCAATATATCCAACGCATTCGCTCGAAATTCTCCGTAGTTCTCAATGGCCCTACTCCATACATTAGTGACATACGCCAATATATATCTGGTCGATCTCTCTTTGCGAAAGCCGTATTGGTTATCGCTAATTATTCTGCTGGTGTCGAGGTACTTGAGTAGTTTGCCCATTAACTACACGTTCCATGACTTTGGAGATTATTCGAACCAAGGCAATTGGACGATAGCTTGAGGGCGTGGTTTTCATGCGTTTTTTGGAACAGGTTGTACTCCAACGACTTTTCAAGGAGCTGAGTAAATCCCTTTTCGGTAAGACAAAGAAAAAACCTATAAAAAATGGGTGTTAGTTCATTGGCGCAGTTTTAACACGATGGTAGGTATTTCGTCCGGTCCTGATGCCTTTTGTGTATCTAGCTCTTTGAGGATTTTACGAATATTAGGGTGATGAAACTTAACTTCTGCCATGGTAGTATTGAAGTTGGATATGGTGGGGAGAGCCTTGCCTTAGAGACGTTTAAGGTAGAGTGCGATGAAAATATTTGGGCGAGCATGTTTGCTTTTTCCTTAGCTGTAGTCGCCGTAACGCCGAGTTAAGGCTAGGGAAGACGTTTTTGCAAATTTTCTAGTTTTTGTAAAGGTATTACTTACTACTTTTGCTACCGACCAAAAATTCCTGGAGCCACTGGGGCATTGCAAAAGTTTATTCCTGATTCTTTAATTGTGTTTGCCCTTAGTTTCGTCAATCACACGTTTGCACTCGTTTCTCGATTCGGCAAAATAATTGCGACTTTCAGAGGTCTAATTTTGCTGCCAGTACTTGTAAGCTTGCTGTTTCCTACCTACAACTATTTCGCATCTTCTGTCGAACCAAGGTTTTTCTTTTGACGGTAACTTGATGGAATTTCGGATGAATGCTTCCATTCCTGAAATTACTTGCGCAATCTCTTCGCAACAGATTGAAGGTTCGACAGTTAGAAATGATGTAGAGGCAAAAAAAATAAAGGGCAACTTTAAGCCTAAGATTAGCCGAAATTTTGTAAGAACTATGTTGAACAGTGGTGGTAGGCTGTAGGACATGTAGATGCTATAAATGTATAAGTCTGATCCGATGTTATAATTGCAATCAATATAACCACACATCAAGGGAGTGTACGGAGCAGGAGTCTTGTGGAGAATGTAGTAGTTCTGAACATGTCTTAAAAGTTTGTGACGTAACCGAACTGTAAATTACGCAATGCTAAATTCAAACTGAGTCTTGTAACTGATCATGGAGTGTACGGAGATTAAATGTCCTACGTAGGTATGGCTTCAGAAAAGACAAAAGCCAAAGATTCAGTACTCTGAATTTGAAAAATAGTTATCCGAAGGTATAAAGTTAGACAAGGTCGAGGGAAAGTTTGTCCTAACAGTAATTCACCAAACATACAGTCATTGAGAAGCAAGGCTTTGGAGATCAAATATCTCCTGGATGGCCTAGTATCTAGGCCTCAAGTACTGCTCTTCAGTGAGCACTGGCTGGAGCAAGACCAAGTCCTATTTGGTAAAATTAACGGGTATAAGCTAGTTTCTCTGCATGCTAGGAAGGATGTCACGCATGGAGGTGTGTCCGTCTTTTGTTATTGAGAGGGGATATACAGGGATGTAAAAAGTGTTTGTGATATGAACATTTAGGGTGTCATTAGTATGCTGCAGCCTGTGTTTGAAGGTCTTCATATTGTGTTTGTATAGTCGCGAGCTCGGAGCGTTCGGAGCTTATAAAGCTTTCTTGAAAAGATTTGAGCAGATATTGGAATTTATGTTTAAAAAGAAATATACAAAGTACAAAGTTATTGTTGCAGGCGACTGTATCCTAAACTTTCTTTAATAACAAAATAATTGTGTTCAGTAAATTATTGATATGTCGGTGGCGGGAGGATTTTCTTCTGTTCCGACAGGAAGGCCGCACACATGGCCCTGAAGTCTGTCCGCACGCGCCCCTTGTTGGTAAGGGAGTGTAGAAGCTGGCTGATTGAACTTGCAAAGCTTAAAAAGGTAATGCTGGTCTGGGTACCGGGACAGTCGGTATATCGGGAAGCGAGGCCGCTGACCCTTAGCCAGAGAAGGCTTCGCATGTAGCTACTTGGAGTCTGATCCCTGTGTGGGAATCGCCCAGAGTGTTTGCGAAAGAGCCTTGCAAGTCTGAACGGAGGGTCGGGCGGAAGAGGTATGGCGGACGGCTCCGGGGATTAGACAAACGAGGCTCATGATACATGGGTCCGCGAAGAGTCTCGCCAGGAGGCTGTTGTATCTACCTAGGAAGCAGTGCAGGGTCCTGGTAGGATTCTACACAGGACACTGTGGGCTTAGACGGCATCTGACTCTGCTGAGAATTGCAAAGGAGGAGGAGTATAGATGGTGCAAGGAGGACGACGGAACCCCATACCATCTTCTTACGGAATGCCCCGCCTTCGCTTGGGCAAGACTCAGAATGTTTGGCGCGACGCCGATCGAGCCAGATTCAGTGCGTCGCTCGTGGGAGATGCGGGCTTTCTTAAGGAATACCGGCATCCTGCAGGTTCTCTAATGCGGGCTGGGGGCACAACGGGCCCAACTGCTGGCCTGGCCTAAGTGCAAGACCCGCTAGGGGCCACCCTTTCTGTTACTGATACTGATACTGATGTAGGTATATATTTTATCATATATCAGTCTATTCCGCTCCACTAAACTCTATTTATTTATCAATGGTTTTCAATGTTCAGTATATTGATCGGCAGGGTGTGGATATATTTCGCACAATTACCTATTTAAGGAGAACAGGTACACAGATTTATATCTATAATTCGCGAATTCGTGTAATTGCAGATTTCTTTGTTGAGTGAATGCCATCTGTTCTGAAACGGGCTTATCTCGTATAGTTGGTAATTGAAGGACATAGTGCGTTGTTCAATACCTCTAATTTTAGCATGTTATCTACAATAGATAGCTACATTTGGCGTATGTTGAGTGTTTCCTAAGTTTGACGCCGGGATTCCGATAGCGGTTGTCACATGGCTTATATTGCCCGATAAGAGCATTGAAAATCGAAATAGGTAGAACGTACAAAATTTTGAAACGAAGGTGGGTCATCTTTGTGGTAAGTGCGAATGATTTGATCTTAAAATATTTTATTCATCCTGTATATTTTTCAATAGTATTTTCATATTTTAAATACAGAATTGATAATCGTTCCTGAATCGATATTTCGCTTAAGTAAGAATTTAACACTTTCGTATTGCACTTTCGAGTGATTTGCGATTTCAATAATTTTAATTTTTTGTAATGACCTTTAGGTTGGAATACCGATTACTTGGTGGATAATTGCGTATCTTATTGGTAAAATTCGTGTAATTTGATAATGATTTAATCCAAATATATAGAGAACGTCATTATTTCATCGTTTAGTGGTCATACATATGATTCTACATATGTTCATTTAAATTAAACAGTATTACTTGGGAGATTCTCGGAGCGAATTTTATATGTTCCTGTAAAAGGTAGTTAATTGAATTTGAGTAGAATTTCTCTGGATTTTCCTTTGTAGTATTGTTGATGATAGTTTTTTTCAGGCTTATTTCATTAATATTTCAGTTGATTTTGTAACACCAATCATTAGCACTGACCGGTTATGTTTAAACAATGATGTATCGACATTAATTTACATTTATGAGGGGTTGACTCACATATGTGAATTTACTTGTTTTTCTCTTTATCTTTTATCCCAATTTATCTCTCAAGGCGAGTTAGAGATTACCTCGTTTTTATCTTTAATTAATTGAGATGTAATTTACGTTCAATTATCGTTTATGTGCCAAGGGCCATATTATATATATATATATATAGCTTAAGTAATAGAAATTATTTATTTGGAGTAATAAGACACGATGTAAAGAGAGGTGGTACCTCGATTTTTCTAGTTTTTCAATTATCGTTTATGTGCCAAGGGCCATATTAAAGAAAAGTAATAAATATTACTTATTTTGAGTTATAATATGACTCATTTGTAGAGGTTATAACTCGATTTTCATATTTATCATAAAAATTAAATTATCTTTTGTTTAAATTTGCCGAGAGCCAATGTTTTAAAACAAGTTGCATAATTTTCTTTTCAATTTCATGTCTCAAAGTAAGGAAGATGAATATCTTGAGTAACAGTAGCTATTGATAATTTTTGCTTAACAGTAGTTATTTATAATTTTTGCTTAACTGTAGTTGTTTATAATTTTCGCCCAATTTAAATTCGTGATGTAAGTTTTCGATTATACCTGCTGTAATCAGTAAATTTTCAAATTGTTGATCACTTCCTCCAATTGTAATTGTCCAACTGAGATCCACAGGATATGTCTCTATATAATTTACTGGCGATTTACACTGGTCTAAAGATTCATTATTATTTTTTTTATGTGAAAACTGCTGGAAAACTACCATTGTCCACATCATTGTGCCGGACCAGTTGAGGGAGGCGATACTGAGAGAACCTTCTAAGTCCTAAGACGTCCTTGAATAG
>MU193431.1:0-23029 GCA_016904865.1 Pissodes strobi | reverse complement strand
AAAATGTTTCGCAAAGATTATAAGATGTTGTAATCTTTTGCTAGTGCAAGAGTCGACCATATAGATGAAACAAAAGTTATGCTTTATTACGTCACACGAGTGCCCTACTGCGATTGCGATTTCTGGGTCCTTACCCTCATCAGGGAGGCTTTGCACCCAGGGAGCTCTGAAACTACAGATCTCAGTGTGGCATAATAAAGCAAAACATTTCTTCCGAAACTGAAAAATATAATGAGACAGGCGTAGAACCTGGCTCCATCTGTTGTCGAGGCGTCGAATTGCTTCGATTGCAAAACTCAACAAACTAGTAGAAAGCAAAATAGTGCACCACCTAAATGTATATTGACGGAGAAACACGAATATATCGCACTTCAGTTTCTTGGTCGATACATATATATGGAAAATGTTCCTCAAAGATTAGAAGATGTTGTAATCTTTTGCTAGTGTAAGAGTCGACCATATAGATGAAACAAAAGTTATGCTTTATTACGTCACACGAGTGCCCTCCTGCGATCGCGATTTCTGGGCCCTTACCCTCATCAGGCAGGCTTTGCACCCAGGGAGCTCTGAAACTACAGATCTCAGTGTGGCATAATAAAGCAAAACATTTCTTCCGAAACGGAAAAATGTAATGAGACAGGCGTAGAACCTGGCTCCATCTGTTGTCGAGGCGTCGAATTGCTTCGATTGCAAAACTCAACAAACTAGTAGAAAGCAAAATAGTGCACTACCTATCAAATGTATATTGACGGAGAAATACGAATATATCGTACTTCAGTTTCTTGGTCGATACATACAGGGTGTTTCCTAACCTCGGTAAATAAATGAAACTGGTTAATCTTCACGTAATTTAAGACGAAAATGTGGTATAAAATTTTTTCGAATGTCGCTTAGTTTTCAAAATACAGGGTGTTGCAAAATTTTTTTTTTCGTGGTTTTTTTTATTAATAAATAATGAGAAGCGACATTCGAACAATATTTGCACACCTTAATAAAGGGTTTGATCACTTTATTTTGTGTTCCCCCAAAGCCTACTCGTTTATTTAAAGAACAAAATGATGAGATTCTTGTGACGTGAACAAGAAAATAATTTTTTACTCGAAAACTGTAAGAGATACGAGAAAAATGCAAGAAACTTAATTTGCTTAAAATTAACTTTCTTATCATATAGCACAAGAATTTTAAGTGTTTAACAGGCCCGTATTATTGTTTTTGGCGAAATTCTGGTAGTCGTTACCCGGATCTCCGTCAATGAACTAGTTGAGAAGTTCAACATGAACACAAAATAAAGTGCTCAAACCCTTTATTAAGGTGTGCAAATATTATTCGAATGTCGCTTCTCATTATTTATTAATAAGAAGAAAACAGGAAAAAAAAGTTTTTTTAATACCCTGTATTTTGAAAATAAAGCGATATTCGAAAAAATTTTATACTACATTTTCGTCTTAAAATTACGTGAGGTTTCACCAGTTTCGTTTTTTTACCGAGGTTAGGAAACACCCTGTATATATGGAAAATGTTTCGCAAAGATTATAAGATGTTGTAATCTTTTGCTAGTGCAAGAGTCGACCATATAGATGAAATTTTGTTTCATCTATATGGTCGACTCTTGCACTAGCAAAAGATTACAACATCTTATAATTTTTGCGAAACATTTTCCATATATATGTATAACTTTATGTAATTTAGGCATGTTCGTTGTATATTAACACTGACAGGTTTATCATTTTGACGTATTCTCAAGGAATGCATTATGTATTTTATTTTTAATTGTTGTTCTAATTTGATATGTGTCAATAGATTAGTAACTATATGTCAATTAACGTGATATACTTTATGCACTTAATTTTTAGATGTAAAACTATTCAAACTGTTAAAGGAAAGAATTGTAATGTCTTAACAACTTATAAGTGATCTTAAATTTATTTTAAAAGATTACTCTTATTTGTAGATTAATAAACTAATGCCCAGTTTCTCAAAGTATGGATAACTTTATTCTTCAAATATTTCCTATGACAACGATTGTTAATACAATTGTAACCATAGTAATTATAGGCTTCATAACTTTATACAATAGATATCTGGCACTTCAGAAACCGGGGGTCAGTTGATAAAGCCTGCCATGTTCAGGCGAAACGTACGTCCTAAAAATATAGTTTTCAATTCAAATATGAACCTAATTCCCAAGAATATTTCAGTTTAAATATGAAATAATAGTTCACGAAAGAAATAATTAATACATATAAAGCAAGGGTGGATGCTGCAAAACCATAATGACATTTTTTGAAGACATCCAGAACAACTATGGCATAGAAATCAAAAATATTTTCAACAGATTTCCTCGTTATATGACAAAATGGCCAAACAGAAGAACAAGCGAATCTTTTTACTAGGTTGTAAACACACAAATATATTTCCTAAATTTTAAAATTTTAATGTGTCCCATATATGTTTTACAGGTACGTACCTTGATAATAAATTTGTTGATATTATAAATAACACTAAACTTAAAATACTAAATCTGCCAATCATTGAAACAATAATATGCATAAATAAACTAAAAAACTCATAACTGATAAAACTAACAAATTAAAGAACGTATTGCCACAAGATACACTAAATAATTTTTTCAGATATTTTAACATATACTAAACGTAGAGGCTACATTTAACCGCATAAAACAAAAATTATTAATAAATACATTAATTTAATTTCGCTCTCACAAAAAAACGAAACAAAAATTGACACTACTAACTGGTTAGATAATATTTCAGATACATCAATATCTGAAGATGTCGCAGAGGTTTCAGGTTTAGGAGAAAAATTCTCCTTACCAATTATCAAAGAAACGAATCTACCAACATTAGAATACATCTCAGCTCTAGAATCAGTAATTTATGATGAACCTTCTGAAGAAAAATATGCCATTCGCATAGAAATTTCTAATGTTATAACAAACCACAAAATTAAAATAAGGCACAAAAAACAAATCAGAATAAATTACAAACGAAATTATCAAAACAAATAAAAAAGCTTAAAGAATTTATAAAGGCGAATCCACAGATAACTATTTTAAAACCTGATTAAATAAAACTGTAGTAATGAATACCAACGAATATGATAAAAAAATAAACGAACTTAAACTAAACAAAATGTAGTTATTTAATTCTTATTAAAATTATTATTATTAAGTTATTTTTTAATAAAACAGGCTAGGTTTTATAATTTTCAAACCACCATTTACTTCTAAGCACAAGTCAGATCTGTGGTGAATAGCTCGGGTTGCTCTGTGGATAGATTCGGGCGCATTTCTTAGAATTTCTGCTGCGTTTGTTATCCGATCCAGTAATTCTTCTCTTGTATTTACTTTAGTGGAATATACCAGTGATTTGAACCACCCCCAAAGACAATAATCCAAAGGATTAAGTTCTGGCGATCTAGCTGGCGAATTATACGTACCACTCCGACCAATCCATCGGTTAGGAAAGTTTTGATTTAAAAAATGTCTTACACGTAGTGTGCAGGGGCTCCATCATGCTGCAAATACATATTTTGTCTTACATGAAGGGGATCATAATCTAATAGATATCCCAAGTGATTTTCAAGAAAATATTTTTCTCCTGTAAGACTACCGCCGATTATAAATGGACTAATTAAATGACCATTTAGCATTCCACACCACACATTAATGCTAAATTTGTGTTGGAAATTATGTTCTACCGAAGCGTGAGGATTTTCATAGAACCACCGATATTCATTGTGAAGATTATTTATACCATCACCCGTGAACTGTGATTCATCAGTGAACAAAACATACCTATACAACCTTCGATCTTCATTAATCCAATTACAGAATTGCATTCTCAACTCAAAATCACCCTCCTGCAAATGTTGAACCAGTTGTACATGAAATGGGTATAAACAATGAATGTGAGGATTTCCCCAAGCAGACGATTGTGTAATTTGATAAGTATCTGCAATCTGCCTAGTGTTTAAGCTTGGGTCATTTTCGATGGCATGGAGTACAGCCTCTTCTAGTTCAACGTCAGGTCCCGATTCTCTTTCAGATACAATTTTCGCACTTTGAAACATTGCAGATTCTCTAGCAGTAACAAAAACTTCTTGTCTTGAAAAACTCTTCTATCTGGCACCCTTCTATTTGGAAAACGACGCTGGTATTCCGTGACTGCTTGAATTGAGACCCCATTGCAGAAGCCATAGACGAATATCATATCTGCATATTCACGTTCAAGTTCTCCAATGGATTAGTGGTAATTACCGTTGCACTCTGAATGTTGATTGTTCAGGCCAAAAGTTTGCTTTGGTATATTATGGTATAGTTATATTAAATATAAATAAATATTTAAAATCCGAAAAATAAATATATAAAAACCGGAAAGTGAAGCAATAACGGAATCTAAACCTTTAAGAAAACCTTGCTAACCAATAACCTAATTATTTTGTATAAATATTTAGTTCCATTTAAAAACCTAATTTCAAATGTCATTCAACAAATGCTGTAAAAATTAAAGCCCAACTAAATATACGTTAAACAGTTTATATCCCAAATAATGTATGAAACTAACTTTACCAACCCAGACGAACCAAATCCTGATGGTCAGAACGAGGCAATTCTACAAATTCGTAACAATATTTATTTTTTACCATTGCGCAACGACCAACGCAAACGATTTAATATTTGTTCCAGGATGACGAGACGGTTCTTAAACATCTGGCAACGCTGCCTCCTGTGCTGTCAGTTGGCGTACCGATCGACGTTCGACCGCTTTCTAATTTATTCTTCAATTTCGATTGATTTTCTGTTCATTTCTTTATAATATAAATACTTTATTGTATTTAAATTTATGTGAACGATGCCGTCTAGGTGTCGTGCCCCAGGCTATCGTGGAAACTACTCCAACGGACCTAAAGTTCATGTTTTTAGCTTTCCAAAATGTTTGGACTTGACCTGTTGCTTTCGTGTAATAAGAGTTTATTTTGTGCTCGTTCATTGTGTACAGCAAGTTTATAAAATTTGTTCCTGTTAGCTAATTTTGGGGTGAGTGATATTTAGTGTAATTATCCTTCGCATCTTCGCCGTCCCTCATTACACTTTGTAGTATACAACTTTTTCCCAATCGGTACAATTTTTAAAGAAGTTATCTAAAAACATGGTGATTCAGCCGACCCTGGCTAGCCGCTCGAGCTTATCGCCTTGATGCGTCATTACAATTTTGTACCGATCGGTGACAAGCAAGAATCCGTAAATCGGTTCTTTCTTTTGGTTTTAAGAAGAAAAATGCCTAGAAGTGTCTCGGTATGTGTAGTGATATGTCTTGCTCGCAAAGGAGGCGAAAAAAGGGAGCAATATTCATCGGAAGAAGCGAATCAGGGGGTGAGTACACATAAGATTATATGCCAAAATTTCAAATGTACGTAAATACCTGGTGCTCTTATATATATAAAAACAGAAACTATCTCTCGTATAAAAGCATGATGTGTATAATACTAAGCTACCTTAGTATTATGAATAAATATGACACTTGTAACCCTTAATTTTTTACCTAATAAAATTAAAATGGAAAATACTCTCAAACTTCTAAAACTAACTATATTGGAATAAAATAGAGTGCGAACGGGTTACAGTCAAAAATTACTAACAAACTGTTATTTATATACGAGGGCATGACAAAACATTGTTACATTTGTCGTCTGTGCACAATTATACACAGAATCAAACAATATATTCGGAATTGAAATATATTATATCGAAATGAATATAAATAATAAGCAAAAGTTAACGATACGAGCTATTCGAATCGTTCTCTAGTAATCTCGTCTAATCGTAATCGTACATCCTACCAAAGCAATACTATTCAATCACAAAAAGTGGTTACATAACACAATCAAAAGGCTGACTAAGGAAATATACCGGTTGGCCTGCACATTTATTAATGTTTTACATAGAATAAAACGTTTTTACCATATAAAGGAATATAAAAAATAGAAACTAATGGTTATAATGCCTTCGTATTATTATCACGTTTTCGATAATTGATCCCCTTATGGGCCACATGTGGGACTATAAACTACAATTCGATTTGATGCAAATATTGCAAAAAACAAAAAACTAAAAGATATATTTAATCATGATCCACTTATCTACAGGATAATAAATAAAACTTAAAAATCAAATATTATCATAATAATTTCAAAGGATATTCATAGCCACAATACTAGAGAGTTTATAAGAAATCGTACTGTTATTATTACTAAAATGTAATTATCCCCAATACCAGTGTTAAAAACACTGTCTAGAGGATTAAGGACTATGTATACTGTAATTATTGTTATTACTGCATTAATAAATAATTTTCAAAAAAAAAAAAAAAAAAAAATTTTTTTCTTTTTAAGTAAGTCGAAGAGTGCCCTTTTCTTACGAAATTAACCACTAAAAACTAGCCACAAAGGCAAGCTGACTCATAATTTCGGAGCGACTAAAACCCAAGTTGGGTATTATTATAGCTTTGCATGCCCACCGTTCGCTTTGCTCGCAACGGGGGATCAATCAACAAGAACTAACCAAGTGCTAACCAAAACTAACCCAAGGCTAACCCAAAGTAACCCAAAATTAAGGGAAAAAGGTAAATTAATAGAAAGTTTGCTAGGACGTAGACATGGATTCGTGTCGCATCGCGCGCAGTATTTTGGATTACAACTCGGGATTTAGCCGCTCGTTATAAATTTATCGGAATGTTATCGTTCGGCTTTGTCGAAGCGATGTATACCGGAACGCATTATTTTTAAACAATTCGTGTTGATATGAGCCGACCGGTGAGGGAAAAAATTGGAGTAAACATTGCTTGCAGGAGATGTTAATAAATAATATCAATACCTATTTACAAATTCGCATTTGCAGATGCGAATAACTTTAACTAAAATTGGCCTTCACATTTTGCAGATGTGAATGGCCCCCAACAGCCTCCACGTCAGTAGGTGTATTATGTTGGAGTGGATAGAGGCACACTATATCCCTACATTTGCCGATGTAAAGGATATATGTATTGACAAAAATAAAACTGTATAGTGCTATGTATTTGCAGATACAAACACAAATAACCACCAAAAACAAATAACCACCATACTATTGCAACCCTCTTACATAAAATCATTGCATTGGAGGTAGCGAATTATTACACTCTTGGTTTCTGTTCAAAACAGAAATTACAGTATTTGCAGATACTGTAAATATGCTAAAAAATCGTTGCATTTGCAGATGCAGACGAAAGCATAACCAGGGTTAAGCAGCAAGCAAAAAGGTGAATAGTTCGTTGTATTAGCAGATACAATCGATCGTACCCACTGTCTGCAATTGCAGTTGCAGGTAGTGAACATATTCATGAACCTATTTTTCTGTTCAAAAACAGAAATTGCAGCATTTGCAGATGCTGTAACTAGGCTAATAGATCGTTGCATTTGCAGATGCAATCGATATAATAAGTAGCAAAACCAAGGAAAATCTTTTGCATTTGCAGATGCATTAGATGATCCTCTCACGCTAGCGGAGGAAATAACTTATCCGAATCAAGACTTACCAACATCAGAAGCACCAGATGGTCCTGAACAAAGTAAAGACCACGCTTTGTTAATAGGCAAAAAAAAAAAAAACGAGGAAATCACATCTGCGAGGCCAGAACTACATACTCAGATAGATAGTTTTTAGATGGTACAATCACGTATTAAAAGGACTAAAAGATTAAAAAAAAAAAAAAAAAAAACAAACAGTATGATAGCTGCCAACTGTAATGTCCTCAGACCATCAAAATTAAATCTCAAAGAGAGTACTAAATCCTGCCAAGACAACTACGGTATGAATTACAGAAACAGCTATGGTCCGTGGGATTAGTGCCTTAGTCCTCCCTTTCAATAATTTAATTAGCCAACCGTCTGAACTAGAATTATACGTTCAAAATTGGCAGAAATTAAAGGTAAACAGTTCAATAATAGAGTGGGTACAGGATTATAAAATGCCTTTCAATAGGACACCACTCGGGTTAGCAAAATAGAAGACTACATAGGACGGCAAAAAATTATTTCAAAATACGCATTCTTGGGGAAAACTGATCTTAAAGATGCATATTTCCTTATCCCTATGCACAGTAGTCAAAAAAGTTGTTAAGATTCGTTTTTTGCAACGTATTATACCGATTTAATTGTGTTTCATTTGGTTTATGTACAGCTCCATATCTTTTCACAAAACTGAAACCAGTTGTAAGATATGTAAAATTAAAGGGTATAAAAATTGTACTCTACTTAGTCGATTGGCTAGTTATTGGTAATTCAAAAGAGAGCTTAAAAGTATAAATAAAATTACACAAACATTACAAGATTTAGGTTTTATATAAATTCTGAAAAAAGCGTAGTTATTCCCGCGCAACAATGCTCATTTTTCGGGGTTATACAAGAGAAAAGATACCTACTGGCAGAACAGTCTATCATCTTTTACCCTGAAAAATACCTACTCACATCTCCTTGCAGAGAGAAACAACCATTGTGGAAAAAAAAATTTCCCTGGCTGTAGGGAAATTAGGAAGTCTCCTGAGAAATTAAACTGATTATTTTTTTATTGCAAACTATAGAACAGTGAAAAAGAAATCGATACGTATTTTTTATTTCCACTAAGATGAATATTACATGAGCTATACCAGTTTTTAGTTTTGTATATATAGATATACTATGCATGGTGTGACGTAACAATTCATGTGTATTATGACGTCATAAGCACATCTCACGGCGTTGTATCTGCTTCATTTTTTGGCTTATAGAAAAAAGAAAAACACGTGTTCACTTATTTTTCATGGGCTATCAAAATAAGCAATAATAATAATAATAAAAAAAAAATAAATAAATAAATAAAATAAAAAATTGATGAAACTTCCTTATTGTCAGGAGAGCCTTTCTATAACAAAGCGTACCTCATGAAGCGATAAAAGTGATTATTTATTCATTGACAGATAGCGCCCTCAAACAATTCGGAAATACTTACAATAAATGTGGGGAATTTGTAGTTTTGTAAACACCAACAAATATATACCAAAACCGTAAACCTATTGAGCTCCTAAATATTCAATTGTCTTCGGAGTCATCCTACTCTACCATGAACTCACACAAATCTGCACTTTCTCCAATATTGAATATTAAACAAAAGACGAAGCGGTTATAAAAGGGATTCTCAATGGAACATTTAACATAAGACCCCCAAATCCAAAGTACTCAATTACTTACTTAGGATTCCTACCCAGGTATACAGCGCTTAAAGAGCATGTACCTTCACGAATCATTAAATCTACAAATCTAACTTTAAAGCTAGTATCACTCTTAATACTAATAACGGCACACCGGCACACTGACAACCCGGAAGTAAAAATAGACAATATTTTTAAATATGAATACATAATTGAAATCAGATTCCCGGATAAAATAAAAGCAGGTGGCTTAAACAGGCTTCAACCTAATTTGATATTACCTTATTTTATCAATCAACCTGAACTATGTATAGCCACACTATTAGAGACTTACATAGAACGCACAAAAGGAAAAAGGGTGCTACCAGTCAATAAAAGGTGAATAGTTCGTTGTATTAGCAGATACAATCGATCGTACTCTCCACTGTCTGCAATTGCAGTTGCAGCTAGTGAACATACCTATTTTTTCTGTTCAAAAACAGAAATTACGGCATTCGCAGATACTGTAAATATGCTAATAGATCGTTGCATTTGCAGATGCATTCGATACCACAAGTAGCAAAACCAAAGAAAATGTAATACTCACTCACAAAAAGCCTTATCACCCAGACAGCAGTCAAACCATTAGCAGATGGGTCAAGTTAATACTAAGAGCCAGCAGTATAAACACGGAAATCTTTGGGGCACACAGCACGCGACACGGGGCAACTTCAGCAGCTCAAAGAATTGGAGTTACATTACAAACCATTCAGAAGACAGCTGGCTCGACAGAAAAATCAAAAGTATTCTCAAAATTCTATAACAAACTTGGCGTGGGTAATCCCACTGGATTTGCATCTTGTTTACTGAACCATAATTTCTAAAGGATCATATAAATATGGAGCTACAATTATAACTTACTTACCAACTTGTTATCATATTACATAAGAATATTGGTATAGTATTAAAAATAAGTTAAAGGTTAATATCAGTTAAGCGTTAAACATGATATATGTACCTTCATATGTGTGTTATTAAATCTAATGGTTATAAATTTGAATTTTAGTTTATAAAAAGGCCTTACAAATCTAGGACTACAGAAAATTCCTAATTTTCAGTTAATGTAGATTACATCGCAAATACTTTAAACATCTACAAAGTGTAATGAGGGACGGCGAAGATGCGAAGGATAATTAAAAGATCAATCGACTTACCTGTAAGGAAGATCGATCGGAATTATCCGAGCATCTTCGCCGTCCCTCATTGCAAACCCACCCAGTCTTTACCTTCTCCCTTTCACCCCAAATGCAATGTAATCAAAAATCTCACGAACCAAAATTGTAATGACGCATCAAGGCGATAAGCTCGAGCGGCTAGCCAGGGTCGGCTGAATCACCATGTTTTTAGATAACTTCTTTAAAAATTGTACCGATTGGGAAAGAGTTGTATACTACAAAGTGTAATGAGGGACGGCGAAGATGCTCGGATAATTCCGATCGATCTTCCTTACAGGTAAGTCGATTGATCTTTTAATTATGCCTCATAAAGGCTGTAATGCAATGTTTGCTATATGCCCTCAGTGGTCAAAAAACTTCATGAACTAAAACGAGACAAAATATTAAAACATGGGTATTCCCTTAGTTTAAAGGCCCTTTTTCCATCATTTATAGAAAAGCAAAATGTTAACTTAGCTCTCAAAATATTTAATCTTTTTATTATAGAGGCTCTGAAAGGTTTTCTTAATAATTTGTCACATTCACAAGACACAGCAGAGCATTCTGAAATGCCACTTAATCACTTATTTAAGTGGATATTGCTGTCATATTGTTTAAAAAAAAAATTAAGTTGTGAATTTTGCAAAGAAAATGTAACTTTAAATGGGCCTAGTGTTGTAGAAGATTCTTACAATTTCATTAATTCCTTAAGTCGTGGGGCTCTTTTATATCCTCGTGAACAAATAGTGGACTAGTTTCAACAGCCTCTATTATATTTAAAAAACTGATTAATGAGTTCAAAGGCACATTTTCAGATATTTACAATAAAAAGTCCTTTCTTTATGTGTTGTTAAACTATCTAAATCAAAACAGCCCTTTGAGTCCTTTTGAAAATTGTAAAAATGTCCTAAAAATTGATGTTTCAAAAAATTTTCTTAGTATCATTTCAAATACCTACACTTCTTAATAATTATTGTTCTAAACATAATCATAATCTTTTAGGTAAAAAGAAGAAAAGGAAACTGGATACTTTTAATAAATAAATATTAGACCCCAATAAGATACCGAGTAATATACCCAATCTAACATAAAAAAGTAAAATCTGAAACCTGTATAAGGCTTTCATGTTTTATCATAAATATTTGAGTATTGCAAGGTTCTTTGGATGGAGAAAACCGAGAAGAAACACTACCAAATTTGACATTACTATTACCTATTATGACACCTTTATACCTATAGTGACATTTTACCACCTATCTCTTTAATAGATTGGTGGTAGGCTAGTTTCAGGTTATCAAAATAGATTCTATTTTGATAAACTGGATATTCAAAGGTTTTTGCTTTGAAATTTCGTTTTCCTTTAACAAAAATCGAATGAGGCGCGTCTAAAGGCTGAGTTCATGACTCGCAGCCTTGTTTTAACCGGAAGCTCTTAAATATTATTTATGTATGCAGAAAAAGGTAAGTACTTAAACTGCAATTTAATTTTTGATTTAAACAAAAATGAGTAATACACATTATCAGTCATAATAGTCGTGCTTAAAGTAATATCAGCTTTTAAGAGGTCTTGTATTAGGCCAATTACGTTTCAAACTACATATAAAAAAGTTAAATTTACAAAAAACTATTTTTTGTTATATTTTTTTCGAGATTTTTGCTTCCAAAATGTTTACTTAACTGTGAAATTTTAATAGAAATTGCACATTTCAATATACGCCTGTAAATAAGTTAAGACCACTTTTGATGACGTCACGCGTAAGCCGTCTGGCCTTGTTGTAGGAGGTATTGTCTGACTGCGTAGTCAATTTTAATGACATCGAAGGCAAAATTAACGTGGTTACTTATTTTGGTGAGAACATCGATGAGATTTTCGTTTAGGTTTTCGGGAATTTCAATTTTATTGATCCTACTATAGTGCCCGAACTAAGAAAACTGTGCCATATGAGAAAAGTACCCACCTAGAGAATAACTCTAGGCAAACATTATATATCGTATGAAGCGGTAATACGAGAAGAACGCACGTCATGCAAATTGCGAGTTGCGTTTAAGGTATTTTGTAAGTCTAGCACTGCTTTTGGACCACCTTGTATTTGTACAAGCTGATCCAAAAGCAATGATACATACAGTGAATTTCTGATATTAAAATATTATGATCTAGCTGAATTGTGCTATTCGTATGTTAATATTAAGAAAGATACAGTGTGTCAATCTTAAAATTTAATTTTGGATTTTATTTGATATTTTCCAAACTTTTGTCATATAATTTTTAAAATTAGTATACAAGGGTTTTCAATGGCAAGAAAAAATAATCTGATATTCATTTTGTTGCAGTTGGTAGAAATTATATTATTTGCCTATTAAAAGGGCTGTAACTTTTTCCTGTGCAGCTACATGGTTCTTTTAGCTGGCAGATATGATACTATTATAATATTGTCTAGATAAAAAAGATAACTTAAAAATTGCTAAAATTGGCCGATTTGGAGTTATTTGCTATTTTAGTGTTGGTTACAATATTATGATATAACAAATGAAGTTTGTGCTATTTGGTTTTGTGCAAAAACAATTTAGGTTTAAATTATGTTGTAAAATAAAATAATTCATACGGATTTCACAGCAGGAGAGTGGAAAAATTATACAAATATTTATTTCTAATGATGATCTACATAACAGATTATTTAAAATAAAAACATAAAAAATGCCTCCCTAGAACAGATGTTCAACATGACCATCGTTGACCTCGATTCAATTTGAACCACGTTTCATGAAAGACTGTTTAATCATACAAAAGTATTTCCTCATTATTTACTCATTACAAAGGAGCCTATATATGGGCATATTTCAAGATAATTCTTGAATTTACTTAAGAAAAAATGGGTAACAAGTATACAAGATTTTGTTTGAATGTCAGTTGCACACTTCATCAACGCTGTTGTTTTGGCCAAAACCTACTTTGGTAAATAACAGATAAATAATTATTAATCTGAGTACTGTTGCATGTAATAATATAATAGTATATGTCTCCAAAATGGCCAACTTTAGCTATTCTTAACAAGTATACTTATTTTCATCTAGAAGGAAACGTTACAGTATTTAAATGGGCAAATAGCATTGCAGATAGCGCCCCCTATCATCTGAAACATAGAATATTGATTGTTCTTGCCATTGGAAACCCCTTTATACCAATTTTCATGACTATATGACAAACAGTAGTCAAAATATTAAATAAAATCAAGAATTAAATTTTTAATTTGACATCCTGTATCTTTCTTATTACTGACTTTCGGAGTGAGACAATTCAGCTAGATCGTAATATTTATGTACGTTATGTTTGGACCACCTTGTATATGATTAAACAATATAATACACGTCGGTCCATGCTTGCAACGCGACATACCAGACATCATATTTAGATGGAGGATACCTCGAACTGAGTTTATGGCGGACATCGGGATTGCCAGGAGTCACAACAAGACATCGCTGCACTGCACTTAAAAGGGCAATGATAAGTCTTATTTCATTACCACTGGGCGAGTAAGAATATATGATCTAGTAAGTCGCAAGCCAATTTACGCCCGACGAGAGATCCTAAAAAACGCACGTCGTCAAGTAAATGGGAAAAATATCATTAGTGAACATACAGGCACTATTTGCACTCAGAGGCAAAGCAAACTTCACCATTCGGCGAGAAATGTTTCGGCTGCAAGCCAATATCAGCCAAATAGAGTTTGAAGATGAGGCAATAGATGTCTCAAAAATAATCACCTAACATCTCAGTGGTCAAACAAAATAAATGTCAGAAGATTCGTAATATGTAACCTTGGTTGATCACCTAATGCAACAAGAGGTATTGTTAGAGAAAAATAGCCTAAAGGACACAAGTATGCACACGAAAACGTGACTTCTGTAAAACTGCGCACCTCAGTACTTATAGTCAATGACGAATTATATAAAGATATTGCACAGAGTAATCAAGGTGAACTGGCAAAGGCATCCAACCACAAAATTAAATTCATTCAAGCGACCTTATATGAAGTAAATACTACAGAGGCTAGAATTTAGAACAAAACTAAACCAGCGAATAAAAGCAGTAAACAAAATGCATGACATAAGACAGTTCATGCAAATTCACTCAAAATTTACCTACTAACCAAATATCCACTGTAACTTCATCGACGATCGCTACTCAAACTTATCCAAAGTGTTATTCACCAATGCAAAATTGTACGTGCTGATATAGTGTCACACTGTTGCGCGTAAAACCCTTTTAAATGTGTTAGCAATTTATAATAAATAACATGTCAATTTAGTATGAAACCATGTTACACATAGAAGTCAAATAAAGTCAGTTATTTCACCTTTAATTCTACATCTATTATGCTAGTCTGTCAAGCTGAATATAATACTACTTATTCGTTTAGATACCATATAGAAGAGAAGCAATTTTGCTTGACAAAATCCTTAAGGGCGATTCAAAATCAAACGACTATCAGCTACACTTGTTTGGTTGAGGTATTTCAGAGCAAATACGTTTATGTTTATTGGGCGCTCGTTAGGTTTGACGTTAACGTGTTGTCATATTTCTTTCAATAAACAGAATAATATAAATATATATAATGAAATGTAAAAGAACTTAATTGAAAACAAATAATAACCTATATGCTCACAAATATAGAACTAGATCAGTTGTGTATACATGCAGACTGTTATTTTAATTAAATTGAATTATAATGGATATCGTATAGATAAAGAATGATCGATTAATTATTAGGCACGTTTAGCTATAACAGAAGAATAATATAATATACCAAATGATTACGAAAGATCAAAAACCAATTTCAACAAATTAATAATTATAAACGTTATACACATACCGCATCTATTGCCTCATCATTCTAGTAATAACAGTCATCAGGATAATACTTATTACTACTAAACTTCGTGCGCGTTTACCATGGTATACGTCTCGCAGTTGTACATAAATAAACCTTAACGATTCAGTTATGAAATACCTTTATCTAAAATTATTATAACCAGATAGTCAATAAATCAGGACGACAATGTTGATCATTTACCACAATATAAATCAAATTGTAAGAACAAGGAAAAATAACATAAAAAACTATGAGTATTAATTGAATCCACACTAGCAAATATAGCAGTTATTTAGATTAGCATTCGTAAGTTATGCTTACACCGGAAGAGTTCCAAAAATATTTATATGAATACCACGCAGAAAGAACTAAAACACGCAATCTAATACAACGCTGGAAATATTAATAAGACGCCAATAACCTTATGTTAACCTTAGTTACCCCCAAATCACTTGGAGGTAAGCAATATTTTAGCCAATAGCCAGGCACCCACCCCTTGATCACTTCGAACATTAAACAAAGTCCCCGAAATGTTCATTGAAGTAGCCCCTAAATCACTATAAGTAAAAAAAATAAGAATGTAAATTTGCGGTAACTAGATTATATCCTAAAATAAGACATATCTGATACGTGATCAAGCCAACAGCGTGTTCATCCAGGATCCAGAAGTTCGTCAAATCACTGCAGCGTCAAGATCGAGAAGTCGCACTTCGTGAGCGTTGAGGTTTGGAACAGTCAACGAGATACGCAGTTGGTTACTCCGAAACCACGTGTAGTTGGAGGAATCTCGGTATGCAGTATGGAAACCCAGGAGGCACTGAAAATCCATAGACCAAAAAGCACCACAATCGGAAAGTAGGAAACCAAGAAGAAAACCGGAAAATGGGAAGGAAATCCCCTTAAGTTGTTAAACGGGGTTCAAGCGTGTGGCAGCTCGCGAAAGTCAAATCCCTAACATGGGTGTAGGTGGTCGAATCTACAAATCTTCACTCATCTGCAATTATTTATCAGACGAGAAGCTATCGACGACCACAAACCTGCTCAAGGGATTCGTTGAATAATCCCCTTACAAGAGCACTGCATATTTCACACTAAGTATTGGTATCTCAACGGAAAATCCCAAGAGCCACGCGTTAAAACCTTTTGGTTTCTTCAAGATCACATTGACCTGCCCTAAAGTGACGACACAGGGAGAATCATCACTGCGCCTGCCCAACGTGCCATGTTGTCAGCATTACTATTCATGACAAAGTACCATAAAGCTATGACGTCATACTACCGGATTCGCCAATTTAAGCGATAAAAGGACTTGCTGACCCAAACTAACCAAATCTATTGAAATTGATTTTAATGTATTCTGTAAAGCTTGAAATGACTAAAATAAGTTGAGAATAAGTGTAGCTAACCGAGAGTTGATTGAACTACTAACCCAAACTAACCAAATCTATCAAAATTGATTATAACGTATCGGATGACTAAAAGAATTTAAGACTAAGAGAAACTAACCGAGAGTTTATTGGAAAACTAACTTAAACTAAAAAAATCTATTAAAATTGATTATAATGTATCGGAACCGCTTTAAATGACTAAAATAAGTTAAGAATAAGTGAACTAACGGGAAGTTGGTTCGACCACTAGCCCAAACTAACCAAATCTATTAAGACTGATTATAACGTGTTGGAACCTGTTCAAATGACTAAGGTATAAGTTAAAATTAAGTGAAACTAACCGGAACTTGATTCGACGATTAACGAGAAATAACCAAATCTATTAAAACTGATTATAACGCATCGGAATCGGTTCGACTGATTGAAATAGTTAAGACTAAGTGAAACAAACCGAAAGTTGAATCGAGGACTAACCTAAACTAACCAAATCTATTGAAATTGATTATAATGTATCGGAACCGCTTTAAATGACTAAAATAAGTCAAGAATAAGTGAACTAACGGAAAGTTGGTTCGACCTCTAGCCCAAACTAACCAAATCTATTAAAACTGATTATAACGTGTTGGAACCGGTTCAAATGACTAAGGTATAAGTTAAAATTAAGAGAAACTAACCGAGACTTGATTCGACGATTAACGAGAACAAACCATATCTATTAAAATTGATTATAACCCATCGTAATTGGTTCAACTGATTGAAATAGTTAAGACTTAGTGAAACAGACCGAAACTTGAATCGAGGACTAACCTAAACTGACCAAATCTATTAAAATTGATTATAATGTATCGGAACCGCATTAAATGACTAAAATAACTTGAGAATAAGTGAACCTAACCGAAAGTTGGATCGACGACTAACCCAAACTAACCAAATCTATTAATATTGATTATAACATATTGGAACCGCTTTAAATGACTGAAATAAGTTGAGAAAAAGTGAAACTATCCGAAAGTTGAATCGACGAATAGACCAAAGTAACCAAATCTACTAAAATTGATTATAAAGTATCTGAACCGGTTCTAATGACTAAAATAAGTTGAAACTAAGTGAAACTAACCAAAACTTGATTGAACAACTAACCGGATTAGGTTGGTTAGTTCGGGTTAATCGTCGATTCAACTTTCGGTTAGTTTCACTTAGTCTCAACATATTTCAATCATTTGAACCGGTTCTAAGACGTTATAATCAATTTTAATAGATATTATTAGTTGGGTTAGTCAACAAATCAACTTTCGGTTAGTTTCTCTTAGCCTTAACTTATTTTAGATATTTGAACCGGTTCCGATACGTTATAAACAATTGGAATAGATGTGGTTACTTTGGATTAGTCATCCAACCAACTTGCGATAAACTTCACGTAGTTTCAACTTATTTTAGTTATTTGAACCGGTTCGGATACGTTATAATCAATTTTAATAGGTTTGGTTAGCTTGGGTTAAATGTTGATTCATCTTTCGGTTAGTTTCACTTATTCTCAACTTATTTTAGTTATTTAAAGCGGTCCCGACACGTTATAATAAATCCTATTAGATTTGGTTAGTTTGGGTTAGTCGTCCAATCAACTTTCGATTAGCTTCACATAGTTTCAATTTATTTTAGTCATTTGAACCGGTTCCGATACGTTATAAATAATTTCAATAAATTTGGTTAGTTTGGGTTAGTTTGGGGACGACTACAATCAACTTTCGACTAGCTTCACTTAGTTTCAACTTATTTTAGTCATTTGAACCAGTTCCGATACGTTATAATCTATTTTAATAGGTTTGGTTCGTTTGGGTTAGGCGTTGATTCATCTTTTGGTTAGTTCCACTTATTCTCAACTTATTTTAGTCATTTAAAGCGGTTCCGATACGTTATAATAAATTTCAATAGATTTGGTTAGTTTGGGGGCGACTACAAGCAACTTTCGACTAGCTTCACTTAGTTTCAAATTATTTTAGTCGTTTGAACCTGTTCCGATACGTTATAATCAATTTTAATAGATTTGATTGCTTTGGAGTAATCGTCGATTCAACTCTCGGTTAGTTTCACTTAGTCTTAACTTATTTTATTCATTTGAATCAGTTCCGATACGTTATAATCAATTTTAATAGATTTAGATAGTTTGGGTTAGTCGTCGATTCAAATGTCGGTTGGTGTCAGTTATTCTCAACTTATGCTAGTCATATAAAGCGGTTCCGATATGTTATAATGATTTTATTATATTTGGTTAGTTTGAGTTAGTCGTCGATTGAACTTTCGGTTAGTTTCACATAGTCTCAACTTATTTTAATAATCATTTGAACCGGTTCCGTTACGTTATATTCAATTTAAATAGATTTGGTTAGTTTGGGTTTCTAGTCCAATCAACTTTCGGTTAGCTTCACTTATTCCCAACTTATTTTAGCCATTTGAAGCAGTTCCGATACGTTATAATCAATTTTAATAAATTTGGTTACTTTGGGTTCGTATTCAATTAACTTTCGGTTAGTTTCACTTATTCTCAACTTATTTTAGCCATTTGAAACGGTTACAGTACCGACGTCCTTATCAATTCTAAAAGTTGTGGTTAGCTTGGGTTAGTCGTCGATTCAACTTTCGCTTACTTTCACTTATTCTTAACTTATTTTAGTCATTTAAAGCGGTTCCGATACCTTATAATCAATTTCAATAGATTTGGTTAGTTTGGGTTAATCGTTGATTCAACGTTTGATTAGTTTCACTTTGTCTCAACTTATTTTAATTATTTGCATTGGTTCTGATACGTTATAATCAATTTTAATGGATTTGGTTAATTTGGGTTAGTCCTCCAAACAACTTTCGTCTAGTTTCATTTAGTCTCAACTTATTTTGGTTATTTGAACCGGTTCCGATACCTTATAATCAATTTTAATAAATTTAGTTAGTTTGGGTTAGTCGTCGAATCAACTTTGGGTTAGTTTCACAGTGCCAAAATATATTTAATATTTACAAAGCATTCCATTATCGTTATATAATATGTACTTATAAAAAAAAATCTGACACCTAGACGATTTTTCCGGTTTTGTCGCCTCCTTCACCTAATTGTATTAACATATCTATTCACTAATCCGACTATAGATTTTTCCTATTTGCCTTTGTATTTTTCATTGCTTCGTATATATTTCCACCGAAGTCCGAATAAAATATTAAAATAGAAATAAAATTGAGGATTTTCACAAATCCGACTCTGTTCTGAACACTCTGCCTACATACGAACGACTGATTAAACTAAAACACTCCACATGCTGCCAACAATCTGCGGATTTTCGGCGGCTGACAGAAAATATTTGGGGGAGTGGAGCTACTAGTTTACATATACTTTGCTTTTAACAATCAATGTCAACAATTGTAAATAACTCTAATACCCACGCAGCAAGTAATCTGAAGTTAAGTAAACATTGTCTGAACACTGTGTTATTTTGAACAATGGCCCAAGATACGCTTACGTCATTTGTTAAGCAACTTTTTTATAACAGAAAATACCTATTACTATTGACTATAGTATCTATCGTCCATCTATTTATGGTGAATATTGGACGAATTTGTATATCTACAGCGAAGGCGTTTACCGAAAGACGTAAGAATAGGAAGTTTGCGCAAAAAGGCGTTCCAGTTAAATTCGGGTTAATTTTGCTACACCTTTTTTGTAGCAAGTCAATACTCACAAATATGCTAAGCGAATAGAGGATTTAACTCGAAAAGGCGTATCTGACAAAATATTTAATTCGTTTATATGAGGCTAAAGAATATGTGATGATAATAATGGTCTTGATTGAAAAATGTACTTCATGAGTATTTCAGGAGAATCCTTTATATTGCATTTAAAAATAAAATCAGGATTTTTCATGATGAATTTCGTAAATGCAAAATACGGCACTTTTACACTTCTCTAGCATCAGTCTGGTAAAACATTATATTGTATTGGCGATAACAAGTTTGTCAAATTCTAGGGAAGATGTGGTTCTCGTATTTGTTTTTCCATATTTTGTTTAATTTTTCACGTACATCTGCTTCTATTATTAATTAAATTGGGGTTTGGAACCCTCGGCAAAATGCACTACAACACAGTTTTATCCACAAGACCGAAACATAATTTTTGCACTCGACGCGCGTTTCGCTAACCATGTTAGCATCATCAGGAGATTATTAAAACTGCTTTAATTATCTCTAGACGATGTTAACATGGTAGCGAAATGCGCAACGAGTACTAAAATTCTATTTCGATATTGTGGATAACTGTGTTGTAATAATTCTATTAGTAATAAAAAATAAGTATATGCCAAATTAAAAAAAAAATCGTTCTATTAGAAATGTATATTAAGGATTACTTTCTATTCCAGGAACATAAAAGTTCAGATCCCTTGGCCCTAGAACAGTTCTTGTCGGCTTTTCTGCTTCTGATGGCAGGAATTCATTTGGCTACCCTACTTCTTTTTCTTGAACATCTATATTTCAAATATATTCGCAAACATCTAGCTAGAACAGATCGAGGTGGTTGTTGTGCTCTGATAAGCCTGTCTATGGGTAAAAGTTTAACATTTAGGGGTAAGTAATGCAAACTGTATAAAATAATATACTGTATAAACATTTTAGCTTACGTTATAGATCGTTTTCAGTGCACGCGAATTATATGTTTCAAACTTTAGTTTTTAAAAACATTTATTTAAATTTAAAACAATAAAATATATTCATTAGTTTTCAGAAATATAATGTTTCAAAACTTAAATGAATAGAGTGACAACTTAACTAGTCAAGATCGAAAGTAAGAGTGCCCTACGAAGTACCTGGAGTGTATTTATACCTAAGGGTAAAGTAAACAAAGAATCTAAGGGCTAAGGTACAGGTGCCAACATAACTCCTCCCTCCTTAAGATTCGGAAAATAGGGGAACACGATTTTCCGAAGTGTTCAGCTGGGGAAGCTCGATTTTGGTTTCACCATGGGGTTCCTTTGGCTTCTTGCAGGAATTTCTTTAATTCTATAAATGACAAAAATAGTACCAAAGTAGGTATATATAGCCGGTTCACGGGCCTCCGCCGCGCGGAGGGATGCGCAGTAGCAAAAATAGCTCACGTGGGCTACATCATATTTAAGGCGTGGTATCGGACATTTGACGTTTGATAAATGACGGTTGAAAAATAACAGTTGAAGACTTGCACAATGACAAACATGACCGACCTGGGCTACGTCATATTTAAGACAGACTCGGCCATCATCGGACGCTCCGATTCGAATTCTTGTCTATGTAACGATTATTTAACAATCATAAACGTTTTTAGTATCGTATTATAAAAACCTGAGCTAATAACATAAAAGGTAATATATGACACTCGCGAAGAAGTCCAAGAATCATCGCGCCAAGGTTTAATACCGAAAAGATTGATGTGCTAAATATCTAATGTAGAGTAGGATATTTTTAGCCGCGTTAGGCAAGAGAGCGCGAACCAACCATCACGTCAAGACACGAGCTCAATGAAGGAAAAAAAGGAGTTATTTATAGAACTGTCTAAAAATATAGTGGATGTATACGTTGTAATTTAAATAATATGTCGACAATGTTTTGAATACATTATCTCCCTTCTGCGTTAACAAAGGTTACTGTTAATAATACTTCAAAAACATCATTTTCCGTTTGATATCCTGTATATAAAATTTGCCTTTTCCATCATCATTCTTTCCTTGATTATTTTTGTGCATCCGATAATGTGTATATGTTTAGAATCGATTTTCCAATGTATATTTTCATGAATAAATTATTCCTTCACTTAACCAACGACTGGCACCTACGAATATTACCGATCGAGATGGTATAAATTCGGAAAATTTCCTAATGCGAACACACTTCAACTCAGTTCTCTCTACAACAACAACATAACTCAAGACCTACGATCTGTGACTTTGTGTTTTTGTGGTGTTAAATTTATACAATCGGTAAGTTTCATAAATAAATTATATCAACTTGGAATTAATCATGTAAAATACGTTTAAAAATACCCCAAATTATCCAAAAATCAATTAAATGTTTTAGTCTGATAAATACCGCATCAGGGAGGAAAAGGGGCCTTATATATCTTTTGCCCTAGGTATATTAAATACATGTATAAACCTTATGCAAATTTGATCTTAGATCATGCATCAAAAAGCATATCTCCTGAAAACACATGTTTTTGTCTAAGTAATGGCCCAAACGGTCTTAACCTGTTTTTTGCCAAATATATATTTTCTGAAAAGTGAATATCTCTGGAACTAAGAACAATAGCGCGGCGGTCTTGA
>JAEQML010062954.1:0-23688 GCA_016904865.1 Pissodes strobi | reverse complement strand
CATTGGAGGTGTTTGAAGTTAGGTAGCTGTCAAAAAAGTTTTTGGCTTTTAGTAGGTCCTTCACAATTTCATCAGCAATATTAATAAAAAAGTATGTATTATATTGGATGAAGAACTTTTACTTTTTAGAAGATTCCACTCCACATTACAACATTTGGCCTAATGTAAGCATCATATGCTATTTCTTAGAGCTGCAGATATTAGCTCTATAGACCTTCCTATACCCACTGACTAGTTGCCTTGGTGCCAACTCAGGATATTGCTTACTCATAGCATCCAGAGCATGAAGCCTCTCCCTAGATTCTCTTAATTCATCATTGTACCACTCAACCTTTACGGTCTGTCTATCACCACTGGGAATTCTTGATTTCAGAGAAAAACTGAGCTCTACGGACTCATTTATAACTTCAACAAATAGTTGAAACTTTTTGTCAGGAGTGATGCTAGGATCATTGACAAACTGCCTCCCAATCTTTTCAACATTATTATAAAGGTTAAATAGACCCTCATTTGTAATTGGTCTATAGTTTATTTTAGATTTGGTTTTTTTTTCCTGTATTAAGTTTTTTTTTTATGAAAAATTATACCTTTATGGTCGGACAGATGATGTAAATCGAAAGGCCTAGAACAATTTGTCGAGGTGATTATGTTTGTGAACACATTGTCGAGACAGGCACTGTTTCTTGTTGGGAATTAACTGTCGGATGAAGACTATAGGACATCATAAGGTTCTCCAACTCAACTGCCCTAGTATTAGTAGTGGTAAAATGGACATTAAAGTCACCTGTAATAATGACATTTAGACAAATTTATACTGTCCAATATATATGCCATGATTTCCCAGGATTTAGAAAAATTGCCATTAGGGGACCTATATAAGCTGGGTGGAATGTTTTTTAAGGAAAACGCCTGCCGCCTCACAGTCAAGTTCGATAGAAAGCTTTGAGATGTTTACCTAAGTCATGATAGTCGACAAGTGATTTTAAATATATGGCAACCCCCCCGTGACTTCTAGAAGACCTACCAAAACCGGAGGTACTTTTATACCCTTCCAAAGTTGTCATGGAAAACAGGTCAGCTTTTAACCAGTGCTCACTGATACAAATACAGTCAAAAGCATTTTCATTAAGGACTACCTCCAGCTCTGAAACTTTATTACATAGACTTTGTACATTAATGTGAGAGAAACACACATACTCTTGAGTAACCTAGCCTATCGAGTTCCGGCTTTCAGAGGAGAAACCACCTTGGTCTGCTGGCGTTGTAGGTTGCGAAAATGGCTAACTCATGTACCCTCTGGCAAAAGCTCTGGGTTCATTATACTGTCTACCTGCTGCCTTGGTACTCCAAGTTTGAATGAACTAACTTGCATCGATTTAGTCTTCATTTTCTCACAAATGATGTTTGCATCACATTGATGATTCTCAGGAAGTTCAGTATTGCTTGGGGTTCTGTGTTTTTTGAAAGACCAGAGCCAAACAATACAGTTTTTGTGCTACCTCCAGTGTACTTTCAGTTTTATTCACACCTTTAATTGGTTCCGGCCTGTCAGGGAATTTTTTCCTCGGATTTCTTTTGTATGAGACGGTTTTCCACTCAGTAATTGGGACGTTTATGGCACTCTTCTGGGAAATTAGGGTTTTTTTCACCTTGGAATTGCTCAACAAAAACACTATCATTGTATACTGTCAATGTCAACCTCAGGCTTTTTGTTTTGCTGTCATATCTGAAACTTCAGAATCAGTTTTCGTCCGTCTCTCTTTCGATGGCGTTTTCCGCATGTTCTACTGGTTCACCGTCGCCGATGTGCTCGCGCAGACAGCAACAACCGACTTCTGTCTCTGGCGAGTTGACAATGCTGCCACTTGTTCTGTTAGTTCAACTTCCTCCCAGCCGAGCCAGTGTTCACTAAGACAAACAATGTTAGCCGATTGATCCTCTAAGACCCCCTCAAGCCAGTGTACCTTGCCTCGTAGGGACTGTATATTAATATGAAGAAGTTTGAGAATGCTAGAGATTATTGTACCCTGGGCCCCACGTTGATTTTCTGTGAGTGCCGGCGTTGCAGGTTGCGAAAATGGTTAATAAGTACACCTGTCGGCCAAATATCGGTTGACATTATTGCATCCTTCTTATCAGCAGGCACCCCTAGCTTGAAGGAGCTTTTTACTTGGTCCTTCTTTGTATTTATCTTTTCACAGGTACATCCTTTTGAAAGATTAAGATTTTCAAGATATTTCAGTATATCGTCTGATTTAGTTTTAGGGTCCAGACCTGAAATGAAAATCCATGCTTGTCTTGTGGTGGCAGCAGCAAGACTTTTAATATTTTCTCCAATGCCCTGTATTGGTTCAGGTCTGGTGTTTTTTATTTAAGAGTTTGTTTTGAATTGTCGTTTTCTATTATTGACCAAGGTCCACTCTTCATTTTGGAGGTTATCTTGATTTTCTTCATCATTTGGATTTAGATTGGGGTTAACCTTCAGAGCATTGTTTTCTTCCGTTTTCTCAGATGGCTTTTGCTGCATTTTAGCAACAGAATCTGGTTCTTTTTCTTGTTTGTTTTTAGGCGTCTCCTCATCAACAAGGTCATTTGGCAATTTTTGTAAATTTGGATCACGACCAGACTCGACCGCGGCCGCAGTGTCATCTGGCGGGCGTTGGCATCCGTCAAGTCTATTTGGGAATTTATTGGACTTGCCGTTCTTAATGTTTTTATTATGCTTGGCTTGTTTTGCATCTTTTTTGCTCTGGATTTCACTTTCCCTCTCGATGATGGTGATTTTCTCCTTCAGAAGGCTCATATTTTCTTTAAGTATTACCTTTTTACTCTTTAATTTGTCAACTAACGCATGTAGGAGACTGATTTCGTTTTTATTAGCTTCAGTTGTTGAGGTTAGGGTGTCCTCATGGACCGCACACACTAATCGGGTTTTATCTACGATTTTGACTCTATTTTCCCAGTCCCTAACAGCGCACGATTTATGGTACACTTTTTCACATATTATGCAAACAAGAACACTTGTATATTTAGATTTACGACAAGTTAATTTGATTTTTTTGTCAGACGTGCTAATTCAAGTAACTTCACTCGCCGCCATATTTAAATCTTTAAATTAAAACTACAAGAGCTATGCTATGACGACCTAAGATGTTCTACGAGAAATTGCATTGTTAACATATTGGGATAGTACTTTTCTGAGATGTACAGTAATCCAAACCAAACTGCATTCAATAATAGTATAATCTCATTCTCGGATATTTATACATCTTTGTCTAATCTTGATGTTCACAAGGGGGCCTGGACCGGATGGTTTACCCCATGTTTTTGAGAGACTGTAGTTTGGGTTAGTTTGCACATTTTTCCTGAACTTCAATTTGTCATTTGACACTGGCACTTTTCCTACTGTATGGAAAACTAGCCACATATCGCCAATTTTAAAATCTAGGATTATTTTGCAAGTTAAAAAGTTTTCGAACAATCATATTTGAAAAATGGGTATGTGATTTCTTAACATCCTCTATCCATACAGTCACAGCCGATCAGCCAGAAGTTGAGTCCGGAAGTGAATTTGTTATCATTTGTAGGCTTTGGAGAAGAGATTTATATACATGCTGTCTACACAGTGGGGATGACGCTTTGGAACAGGATCTGTTTTTATTCGGAACAGGTCTGTGTAGCTTTGTTTTCCTGTTTCAAAGGATCATATTAAAATTTTAACTTGTTAGACGTTTAGTTGTTCCGTTCCAGCTGTGCTGTTGCAGCTGTGGGCAGCAGAACATAAATAGTCAAAGACTGGAGCAAGGAGCAAGCCGCAATCGCATCGAATGAACGTGAACTCTTGCGTCCGTGGCCATGGTTTGCGCGCTGCCGATGATATTATATTTAAGAAAATACAACAAAACATCAAAATTAAGTATTAATTAAGAATTCTTTTGGTAATCTTGATTCTGAATTCCATTTTATATAATTTAAATAAAACTAACTTATATAAAATCAGAACTCTTTGGCAATGAATAAAGATAAAGTATATGTTCATAATATTAATATTATAGAAATATTAGTTAAAAAAAATTATAGGTAAACATTAAAAAGTATCGCCCTTGTAGCACTATGTAATACTTAACAACCTTTGTACTTTGTATCTTAATACTAGTTATATGGACTGTTCAGTTTTGTTTTCGGCTGCACATAAGAAATACCACTAACACTCGACTGCTGCCAATTGGTATTCTTATTAGCATTGCTGGCAGCAGTGTCATCGTCGTTATCCTGTGTGAATGTTAGCACTTAAAATTACTGATTTCCGTGGAATTTTCCCAGCTGTGAGTTTTCTTTTAATATTCTACTCTGGTGTTGACTCAATCACTGACAACCCTGTCCAAGACAACAAACAACACATCTTGCAATACAATTCTCGCAATAACGCGAAACAGAGGTAGAATTATTAATTTACGTTTTGGAACCGAACAGTATTTTTTTGAAACAGGTATTTTTTGGAACTGGAACAGGTTGTACCTGTTATTTAAAAAACCCTGTTCCAAGCATCCCCTCTACACAGACTACTTATACATATAAGTGCAAGGCATTTGAAGTGGCAGGAGTGCTTTTGGAATGATTGGAGTTTTATGTGTGTTAGTGTTCAGGTCAAGAGGAATTCTAGTGACTTCTAGTGTACCACAGAACTAACTTTTTTTAATATCTCTTTTAAGATCCCACTAACTGCACTCAATTGCAATCTGCAACTATCTTCTGAGCCAAGTTTGCACTCGCAAGAGGTAACTAATAACCCGATCCTATTAACTAAAAAGCCTGAAGTCGAAAAACCTAAACAACAAAAATCTAGCAAAATTGGCCAAACGATTGAGGAACGCAGCCCAGGTGTAAACATAACCTCATTCACGGTTAATAACAACACATCAATGACTGATGGGACTGAAAATGAAAAAAATAGTAAAGAAAACTCTATCAACGGAAATACAGATGCGAAATGGACCTTGGCAAAACCACGAAAAGCAAAACGAAACAAGCGGCCTCCGCCAGCTATCGGCTTAAATAAAAATTCTACAAATTTAAAAGTTGTCGATTCTGTTCAAAAGGACCGGTTGTCCTGGATCTTCGTGACTGGTTTTGATCCCAAGACAAGTGAGAAGGACATACTAGAATTTCTTAAGAATAACAGGTTGGAGGGTGGTTTTCGTTGCTTTAAGATGACAACCAGAAAAGACAATATTAAAAGCTCCTTTAAACTTGGAGTCCCCATAGAAAAGAAAGACCAAATAATGAATGAAAGTCTATGGCCAACAGGAAGCCTGATTAATTATTTTCAGAATCTGCAGAGCCACAGTCTCCCTCTGGTCAACCAGAGGGAAACATTGGGTTAAAAAAACTGTTTCATCTAAATATACTATCGGCAAGAAACAAGTTGGATGAATTAGAAGCGTTTCTTCAAGGCAAAAACATACATATTCTATGTCTGACGGAACACTGGATGAATGAAAGTGAAGTCTCAGCTTTACAGATAAGTAAATATGAACTAGCTACATCTTACTCTAGGTCTCATACCAGGGGAGGAGGAGCAGCTATTCTATTGAAGTCAAATATTCCCTTTAATGATATGGTACAAGTAAAAGCCTTGACTATAGAAAATAATATAGAGATATGCTCAGTCTATTTAATAAATATAAATGTATATATAATAGGTCTGTATAGGCCTCCTTCGGGTTGTTTTAAAGCATTTTTGACAGTTATTGAAAATGCCATAAATATAATAGGTTTTAGTAAAAATATTTTGATTGCAGGTGACTTTAACGTGCATTTCGGCACGGATGCTAGAGAATGCACTGAACTATGCTGCTTGTTGAAGTCATATGGTTTTACTCAACTCAATTACGAGCCGACTAGGCAAGACAGGTGCCTGGACAATGTGTTTTCTAGCTTTGGTGCCGATGAGTGCGTTTCGGAAAATCTTGAAACAGGACTCTCAGATCATCGAGGACAGCTGGTCAGCTTCCCTGCCCCTTGTGGCTCCGTAGTGTCAACAACTACTGAAAAGATTGTGTGCAGACCTATTACACAACATGGCAAGATTCTTTTTTACTCGTCGGTTGAAGAAATTTCTTGGGATTTTGTAAATAGAGAGGATCTCTCTGCGAGTGTAAAATTTGCTATATTCATACAACATATCACCTCTGCTTTTAATGCTTCATTTCCTATTAAACAGCTTTATAAACGTAAAAACCAAAATCACACTTCAGTATGGTTCAATGAGGGTCTTCGACAGATGCGTGAAACCTTACTTTTCTTGAGGGAATTGAATTCTCATTGCCCGAGTGAGATATAAGTCACTTTATTAAAACACAACAGTCTGCATATAAGAGAGCAATACAGCTCGCCAAGAAAGCGGCAAATGACCGTTTAATTTCAAACTCTCCTAATCCCATCAAAACCATGTGGCAAATTATAAACGAAATTAGACATGTTCCCAAAAAGGAAGCTTCATCAGACATCCCTCCAGACGACTTTAACAACTTTTTTGTAAATATTGCACAAGACTTGCAGAGTCAAATCCTCGTGGATGAGACTGATCCAACTGTCAGTATTCCCACCTTTTCACATGACGCCTTTACTTTTACCCCAGTGGTATTGAGGTCAGGGATGTTATTACTCAACTAAAAAATAAAAAAAGTAAAGACCCTTTCGGACTGACCGTGGAGCTGCTGAAGAGTATTAAAGATCTTATAGTTTCGCCTCTGACCAAGCTCATAAATTATAGTATCAAAGAAAACATTTTCCCTGTCATTTTAAAACAAGCAACAGTAATTCCAATATTCAAGAGAGGTGATAACAATGATATTTCCAACTATAGACCGATCTCGTTGTTACCCATTCCTTTCGAAAAATTTTGAAAAATGTATGGCCTCTCGTATCACACAATTCTTGGAAGCTAAGCAGCTGTTCTCTGAACAGCAGTTCGGTTTCCGGAAAAAACTTAATACGGCTCTGGGAAGTCTGGAATTGGTATCGGCAATCCACGAGGCCTTTGAGGAACGTGGGTTTCTGGTAAGCAGCTTCTGCGACTTGAGTAAAGCCTTCGATTGTGTATCGCATGGAATACTCCTGTCCAAACTAAGAAAATATAATTTCGACCATCCCAGTATCTCCTTGATTGAAAGTTATCTAACTGGTCGACGCCAGATCGTGCAGGTTAATGGGGTGAAATCAGTGGAAAGGGAAATTTGTATTGGGGTACCCCAGGGGTCTGTTCTGGGCCGTATATTGTTCCTATTATATATAAATGGTCTCCCTCAAATTGATCCAGAGGCTCATTACACCCTGTTTGCTGATGACACCACAATTTACTGCTATGATGGAGATCTGGATCGGGCTATGGAGCGTGCATGCGATGCACTTTCGGTGGCTAAAAAATGGTTTACCACTAGCCGTCTATTTCTTAATGCTTCCAAAACCCAAACCCTAATATTTACTAATCGTGTTATTCCAGATGGTGATGGGGCTACCAGTGCGAGGTTTCTGGGCGTTCATCTTGATCGTGGACTTCGTTGGGATGCCCATAATGATGCCCTGTGCAATAAGCTTGCCTCAAATACATTCCTACTTCGTAATCTAGCAAAGTGTGTGTCCCAATCTGTGCTGAAACAAACGTACTTTTCTTTGGTTCATAGCCACATCTCCTATGCTATTATTGTATGGGGTCACAGTGCTGGAGCAGGGCAAGTCTTTCGCCTCCAAAGGCGGGCAATTCGTGTGCTGGTGGGGTTGTCATATAGAGAGGACTGTAGGCGGGCTTTCGTAGACCATCATATTATGACTGTTCCATGTTTGTTTATTTATGAGAGTCTTCTATACTTAAGACGTAACATCGATAACTATCAGGCACATATTAATATCCATGATTATAACACTCGTAATAGATACAATCTAGTGCCAAATTACCACCGCCTGGAAAGGTGCAGGGATGGCCTCAGCTGTTTCTCGATCCACTTCTTTAATAAGTTACCAGATTCCTTTAGGATCTTGCCAGAGAAGCAATTTAAAAATGAGTTGAAAAGTTTTCTATCTAGTCAGGGATTTTACGATTACACAGAGTTCCTAAACTATCAATTTTAATGTATCAAGTTTGTTTTATTCAGTATTCCTGTTTTATTAAGTGTTCTGTTTTGATATTCATTTTTTTTGTGTCTTTTATCTTTACACTTATGAATTCAAATTATGTATATTAGTGAATTTTATCTTGCACCAACTGGTGTCAGAATGAATGTCTTGTTAACTTTAGTCTTGGATACTTATGTTGACTTGTGTAAATGCTGTATGTATTTTGACACCAATAAACTATTTGAATTTCGAATTTGAATTTGCTGTGGCTTGCTCTCTGGTGTGACAAGAGTGGTATGAACCTGAATGTGCTAAAATGCAACAACTCAATCTTCTTTGCCAAAAGCACGAATACAGTATCTTTTGGCTACAAAATAATAATAATAATATCTTTATTTCTTGCATTCAGTGGTATTACAAAGTATTTAAAATTATACATCATAAAACACATAATTAAGAAAACGTCATAGTCCCTAACCTATTTAACCTAACTCTTATAGATAAGGTGAAGAAAGGCTTTCAAAGAAAAAAATCCTCCAAAGAGTAGCAGGTCTTTTGTAGCAGCATGTGTTTGACCTTAAGCTTGAACGTTTTGAGATTAGGTGATGATTTAATCTCATGACTCAAAAAATTGAAATATTTACATGCATTAAAGAGAATACCCCTTTGATAGAGGGCCGTTCTGTGCTTACCTTGCAGCAGGAGGTGCCTTTTCCTGGTGTTATGGCAATGATCAGAGCGTACTGATCGAAGAAGAAGTTGGTTTTTATAAGCATAGATGCACCCCTCCATTATGTAAGTGTCGAAGACCGTTAGAATTTTTAAATCTCCAAAGTGTCCTCTGCACGATTCTCTGCTCGTTAGCCGACAAATTATTCTTATAGCCCTTTTTTGCAAGAGTAAAACTCTTTTGCTGTGGCTACCAGCTCCCCAAATCAAAATGCCATAACGAATATGTGAGTGGAGGTTGGCATAGTAAAGTGCAAGCAAGATTTCTTGGCTACAATAGTTGGAGAGAAAATTAAGGGCATAGCAATTACTTCTTATACGATTGCATAAGCATTCTACATGTGTGCTCCAATTAAGCGACGAATCAAAGATCACTCCCAACAACCTTGCCGAGGTCACAGCCATTATTTTGGCATCAAATACTGGACAAAGCGCATCAATACTATCCTGACGACCTGATGAAAAAATCAAAAAGGTTGTCTTCTCTTTATTGAGGACTAGATTATTATTAACTGACCAATCGTTTACCAAGGTATATATGAACTCTGCCTGGGACTTTAGAGAAGGTATGTTTGAATTTATGCATAGGAGATTCGTGTCATCGGCATACCATACAGGGAAAATACCCGGATCACCCCTCTCCAGGTAGTTGAACATGTCATTTATATACACCACGAAAAAGAGTGGTCCCAGTACCGAACCCTGTGGCACACCCTGTTTGATCTTCCTGGGCAGACTCTTATTATCATTGATGATGACCTGTTGAAATCGGTCGTTGAGGTATGAGGCAAAAAGTGACAATGGTTTGTTTCGAATCCCATATCTTGTTAGTTTGGCCAGCAAAAGTTGATGATGCACAGTGTCAAAAGCCCTAGAAAAATCTATCATTAGGCCCAAGCAGTGTTTTCTGCTATCACGAGCTTCCACAATCTTAGTCAGAAAAGAACAGAGAGCAGTCTCAGTGCTTCTCCCCTTAACAAAACCATGCTGTGCATTTGACAGAAGTCCATACTTATTAAAGAAACAGTTTAACTGATCCTTCAAATTCATTTCATATATTTTTGAGATACTTGGTAAAAGGCTGATGGCTCGATAGTTACTATAGCTGTTTGGGTCACCTTTCTTAAAAATAGGAATGACCGTTGCCAGTTTTAATTTGCTGGGAAAAACTCCTTCTTCATAAGATAAATTGATTAAGAATGTCAGTACTTCACTGAGGGAGAGCTTGCATAATTTTAGAATGTTGTTAGAAATTCCATCTTGCCCACTGGAATTCGAATTTTTTAATCTATTGATCAACGATATAACATCATAAACGCAGACAGGAGATAAAAAGAATGAGCTTTCACTGTATGGAATATTGGAGTTCAAAAAATCAAAATCTGGATTATCTTGTGCAGAACAAGCAGTAAAGCATTTGTTGAAATTGTTTCCAATAGCTTCATCCTCTAGTTTTTTACCATCACATTCATAAATTTCTATTGGTTTTCTCTGTTTGGACCTTTTCTGTAAGTTATTAATTATCTGCCACATAGTTTTAGATTTATTATCAGATAACATTATTTTTTTATCATTTTCTTTTCGGTAAAATTGCTTGAGATTTCTCTTGTATATGTTGCTTAAAGTCCTATATAATGGTTTATATTTTTTATCCTTCTTCAACAGATCACCAACTGTGACCAACACACGTTTTAATTGAAGTAATTCTGATGGTAAAGAACCTCTATTCTTCCCATATACAGAAGCTGCAGAAGAAATCCTTTTTAAAGGAAAGCACATTTCAAAGTAATAACAAATAGTATCGGCAAAAGAGTTAAAAGCCTCCTCACATTTGTCCTTGTTGTACACCTCAGACCAGCTTTCATTCGCCATGCAAGCTATGAACCTGTTCTTGTTTACTTTGGAAAAAAATCTTTTAAGTTGGAATTGAGTGGGTTTCTTTATCTTCTTGAATGGCAAGTTTACTGAAACAATTTGGGAATAGTGATCAGACAAATGCAGGTCCACAACCGTAGCACAAAGAAACGCACTGTTATTAGTCAGCACATTATCAATGCAAGTACTAGAGCATGAAGTAACTCTTGTTGGTGTCCTAATAATATGTTCAGTGTTAAAAGACGCTACAAGATCACACAAAACAGATAGATTGAAACTAGGCACCAAAAAATCTATGTTAAAATCACCACCAACTATAAAAAAGTGAGAGGCTTGTTGTATGTATGTTAAAAGGTCTGACAAAAGCGATAAAAAGTGTTTAAAATTACCCTTTGGAGGACGATACAACACAATTATTATCACATTAAAATCAACAATTTTAAAACCCGCACATTCTAGAGTCCCTTCAACACAGCAATTAGATATATTCAGGATACTACAACGATATTTACAATAATCACTTTTATAAATGACTACTCCCCCATGGCTATATTTTGTCCGACAGAAAGAATGTAGGAGAGAGAAGTTTCTCAATTTAAGCTGTTCTATCCGTTCAGACTTTTGCCAGTGTTCAGTTAGTAATAGAAAGTCACACTTATTACTATCAGTGAATATTATATCTAAATCTAAAATCTTATTGCCTAAACATTGAATATTTTGATAACACAAACCAATAAAATTAGGAGAAATTTTCTCGACCGGTAGCTTTGTTAACCTATCATCAGCGGTATTGGGCTGTCCAAGCGAAAATTTTGTTGGCCATTTATTGGTGATACATCCTCATTTATTGGTGATAAATCTTGATTTACCGGTGATAAATCTTCATTCATGTTAACATCGGGAAAAGCCATTCCTCGAAGAGCGTTTGATGGAACTGGATAGCCCCTGGGAAAGGTTGTGATTTTTGGATGCCAGTGGTCCACCCCTCCAAGAAGCCTTTGCAATCTTTCATCAAAAGAGGGATCAGTGCATGGTAGTTTCGGTTTACCCATTAGATGCTCCCGAGTTACAAAAGCAACCAGTCTTTGTTTAGCATTGTACATGTGGGAAACACGATTCGAAGATAACTTGCTTTCCTCCAAAAAAAGATCCATAGGAATAAATATGGTTTTGTTACTAGAGGCATGTACGAATTTTTTTATTAGAATGTTATACTCGTACACATCTTGCCTTTGCCTGATCGGCAGTGCAATTTGTGGGGCACCAATAATTATTAGGTTGGTATGTGAAAAAACATCCAAAACTTTACCCAGAGGGTTTGGTCCCCACACTTTATTCTCCACAGCACTACGAGGGTCAATAAAAATCAATACATGGTCGTTTTTGAAGAAGTGTTTGCATAATCTTTGACCTTCAATTGCCATTTTTTCCAACGAGATTGATTCAGTTGAATATTGACAGTTGATATCAGTAGGCAATTTAAAATAAGTATGTTTTATAAGGTTCGGTACATTTCTTACAGCAGCCCTGCTGCCCATTACAAGCAGTCGGGTTTTATCTGAATGAGACTCAGACTGCTTATTGTTCTGAGAACGTAAATCTTCCATTTCTTGGTGAAGAGTTATTTTATTTGGCTCTGTAGGAGGAATTGTAGATCTATGAGTTGAATTTTCCGAAGTTTTCCTACTGCCGTTATTTAAGCACGTAACTCTCGTTTGAACTGCTATATTTCTGTGATTACCTCCAAAACTGCAACGGTTCTTAATGGATCTTGGTGCATCCTTTTCTGGTGTTAAACTGAAAGAAGCAGTGACGTCCGTTTGCACCACAGCTTCCTTGCATGGTTCCGAGATGGTTTGAGTCTCTGAAGAGAGTACAGCAATGCATCTTGTCTGTGCGTGCTTTGGGTGGCGTTTGAATTATTGGTTTGAGTCGAAATGGCTTGCCGCGCTATCACTGTTTGAGTCTCATGGTCTGTAGAGGTTTTCTTTTCATAGCCATTGATTATCCGAGATTGATGTGTCTAGACTCCATTTCCGATGCCTCCTCTTCAAAAATCACTGAGTTTCGCTTTAAGCGCGCAAGGTAGTTATTTTTCTGATGTAGTTCCGTTTGTAAGTCTTGAACAAGACATAATAAGGATTTAACTTGGTATTCTCCTTCACTTGTTCTTGAAGCTAACTCTCTGCAAGAGTCTGAACAGTATATTAAATTATTGTTCAAAATTTCATAATGCTTCGTTCTTTTCCAGCAGCTTGGGTGAAACACATTACTGCATACGATGCACACCCAGCTATTATTTGTTTTGTTCTTGCAGCACTTAAAATTTTCTGCCATGTCGGATGTGGATGCAAGGAAAGTAAAACATAAAAATTATTTTACATGAACTGCAATCAGTTCCCAAAACTTAGTTATTATAAAGCATTACGTTACAGTTGCTAAGAAAGTGTAGTGCGAAAACTCTCCTGCGATCTGGAGACGAAATTTATATACATGACAAAAAAGAAACACTGATAACGCCGGCTACGGCATTTGGCGCAGCACAGATGTTTGTTTACTTGTTATTAGTTTAATATTTTAATTTTTAATCTAGAATTAGTAAGCAGCCGCATCAATTATCAGGTTACCATTAGGACCATTACATAGCTCACACACCGACAATCACTCTGATACGCGGCACGACTTTACTGTTCATAAATAACACGAAAAAATTCATAGATAAAGCAGAACAGTAATTCGAACGCGTCGTCGGTCTTGCTGGTATACAGTCGTCGTCGTGTACAAGACAGCTCACTAAAAAATATGTCCCATATTAGACTATTGCCACCAAATTAAACTTCACTCTCATTATCATTCAGTGGTTTCAAAACCTCTTCAAATGTCACTAGAGATTTTCAAAATATTCAGTCCATTAAACTTCTCTATTGCAGTCATGCTCGCCCTCACCTTGAATATGCATCTCTTGTATGGTGGCTTATGACACTCATATAAATAGTACTGAAGAAGTAAAGCACAAATTTCTTAGGTATATTGCCCACAAACAACATATTGAATTTTATTACAAACAGATTGGGGCTCAAGTCAATATCAATACTCTTCACTGCCGAGGTTTTCATAGAAGCTTAACAATCTTTCACCAGATCCGCTAGATTTGCGAATGAAAACTGCAATAGATAGTGGGCTTTTGGCCTGTTGATATAAAGAAAATAAATAAATTGTAAAATAATGTGAAGCAAAATGCAGAAATTATGGAATCTAATTGGGGAGAGGGGGGATGAAAAAACGTTTTTTGCATGTTAAACCCTATCAATTTTTGAAATGTGTTTCCTCTGGGCTAACCGGAAGTAACAAATCGCATATGTACAATCAATACCCAGGTAATGGTACAAAGCATAAAACTTGTGAATGTTATATCACAATGTTAAATATCTTACCTGGATTCTGACATGTCTTCTTCATCTTCGTCACTTTTAATATCAACTTCCTCGTGACTTATGAACTCAGATTGCGCCAAATAGTTATCATTACACTTTTCCTCATTGTATTTTCTATATAAAAAGAAAATAATTTTCACTTTCATGGCATCAATGTAAGTATGTTGATAATATTTTAGTGTTACTAGAATCTACAAGTACTATTGCATAATTTAAAACCATATAAAATTCTGAAATAATAAAACACAGTCCACCGATATTAAAAAAAAACAGACAAAAAGGGCTCATCACAAAATTTACCACACTTCATTTTTATCACAACTAGAAAAAATTGGATAATAATTTAGGTAAATTTATTTTGTAAACAATTAATTATTGAAGAAATGTTATTCACCCAACCACAACAATTATTAAATCATAGTTACTTACAAATCCATTTCAGTTTTAATATTATTGATTTCTTTTTTAATGGTGACATGTTCATCTAAACCACTGCCAGCTTCCTTTGAAGATCCCCTAAAAATATTAAATACACCACTTACAAATGTTTTGGATAGGACAACTATAATAAAGAAAATTCAATGAACCTGTGTTTATAAATAAATACTAATTGTTTTTACTGTAAAATAATAATCTCGCTTAGTGTTACACTGATACAACAGAAATTGTGTTTTTTTACCTGTCATCTAATTCATCCCTTGTTCCAATTCCATATTTGATAGAATGTCCTTTTAATGAAAAATTTACTTCTGTTTTAGTTTCTCTACAAAATACATTCCAATAAGCTTAGCCTTTAACTTATAAATACAATTTTTTTATAAATTGCAAGGGCTTTATTCTATGGCTCATAGTAGAACATTCTGTATTGAATTAGAAATTCAACAAATAGAAAATAGTCACCGCATTCTTGACTATTTATATCGATGATAATTTCAAAATCATACAACATTAAATAAAAGGCTCTCCATAGGATGATATGCTATAAGCGTTGTTAGTTTTGGTTACCTGCTATGCTTTGACTTATAATTGTATTGTTATATTTATATATTAACTTTTACCATTTTAATATGTTTGTGTATGTCAGAATTTAAAAATTATGGTTAAATATGTGAACTAATGCTAATTAATCCATGTTTTCTTTCTTACTGTCAACTGAATATTAAAAGACAAATGTATTGTATAATCATCTGCTTGTTTGTGGCCTGTAGAGCTGAATGCTAAACTCGGTGTTAAAAGATCATATCTATTGAAACTAGAATTTAGTGACGTATAGGTATCTCCATCTTTGCAAATTTTCTTCTCAAGGAGTGTCCTATAAAAGAGTTTAAGCCAAAAAATGGAGCTACCACTTTTGGGCCAGACAAAATCTTCCAATGTTCAATTTTGAGTTTAAATTGCTGTAGAAGCAGCAATTTACATTGTTACTTGCCCAGGAAAAATGACAATTTTTCCTTTTAGCCAAACGAAAGTAATTGAAACATACCACTACTATCTTAAATGGCCCTTTGCTCGCTCTAGGGCAAAACTAACAGAAACTAACCTAAATTACCCAATGTAAAAAATATGTTGAATAAATGTATGTATTCAATTGATTGTTACTTGTATAAATAAATAAATAATGTCTTTAGGATTAGGATTATCGGCATTCTAATTGCTAGAAATTTGTGTTAAAATTTTAAATGAATGCTCAGTAGGTAAAGATTTGTGACACGTTCTTTTGCATCTTTTGCCAATTAATTCAGTAAATGAGAGAAACCCATACAAAATGACTCAGCTCAAAGCAAATTCTTGGGATTACAAATAGACAATAAATTAAAATTTGAATATCACATTAAAAACCTCAATAAAAAGGTGTCATCAAATTGTTTTGCTTTGAGGATCATTTCAAATGAGTTAGATAGAAATATATCAAGACAGGCATATTTTGCATTAATAGAATCCCACTTATGTTATGGCATATGTTTTTATGGCTCTTGCGCTAAACAGCTAATGCATATATCATTTGTCTTGCAAAAAAAGAGCAATTAGATACATGAGTAAGGCCAAACCAAGAGACTCATGTAAACCACTTTTTATTGTAAACAATATTTTAACATTATCATCTCTATTTATTCTTGAAAGTGTCTCTGATACATAAAAAGTATAGGGACACTTTAAATCAAAATTCATCCACTTATGCCACCCGACAAACCTATAAATTGTCACTGCCAGCTCCCAGAACCTCCCAGGTGCTTGACTCCTTTGTTTATAATGGACGACAGCTTTTGAATCATTTGCCTTTTGGCATTAGAGAGATTTCTGGGGAAGGAAGGTTTAAGAGGGAAGTCAAAAGGCTGCTTATTGCGAGGGCCTATTATGGTGCTTAGAAATATTACAGTGAACGTTTCTAATGTTCCTAATATGAGTTTTTTGTACAAATGTCCTTTTTTATATGTATTGTTTTATAAGTTGTTGTATTCGTAATTTAAAAAACCCTTTATTATTAGTTCTTTGTTGATAAGAGTGTTCATTCTTTGGATAATAAAGATTATTTTGATTTGATTTGAAAGCACGACATGACAAATAATATCTTAGCCTTTTTTGGAAAACAATTATGTACTTACTCAATAAGATACGGATCATTTTCTTCATTAATCGAGGATGCATTAAGTGGATCAAACTCCGAATAATTCGCTTCTCTAGTTGTACTCGGCCAACTCGGCAACCTTTTCAGAATAACAATTAACTCTGGTATTGCTTTACCCTTATTATTTGTCAGATTGCTAGACATAATGTATTCCACTGGACTCTGGAGAAAATATCTAATTCCCTTTATTTGGTAGCAATATTTAAACTAATTACACACGTTCCAATTTCTTTGACAAAGAAGTTTGGTCAGAGCTAGTTTGGTGCAATTTATTCCACGTGCAGAAAGAAAATAAACTTATAAAGAAAATATTTTGATTTGGATAGTTTGACGTTTGATTTGACAGACGTTTATTTACGTCCGATTTTGGCATCTACACTAGGTAATTTAGCCAGAAACGACCCCTGCCCAGGCTTAGCAAGAGCTGGAGCGACCCTTCCAGAGGTACTATTTTTGGACCCTCCAATATGTCGAGTATGTACTCCTGGAGACTCCGACTTGTATATGTACGGCTTGTTTCAAGGTTCAAACACCCCTGGCTGAACGTCCACAAACATTTAAATCTTGTACATGCACGCGGCTCAAACCCCCGCCTAAAAGTCCGATTCTTCCTTGAGGAATCAAAACGGGCCCCGAACGCTCACCACGCGCCCCCCAAACTGATCACATATGTATATGAAGCTGAAGACGAAAGGGCCGATACCCGACACATGTTCACTCGACCGAAGACGATCCGAAAGACGCGGCTAACTCTAGAACCACGTAGCCCCTGGAATACGCTGTTGCCAAACCAGATCACTTTTTGCATGGCCCTCCGCTCGCTTCGCTCGCTAAGTAAAAGACACTAACCAGGTGCTAACCAAAACTAACCCAAGACATACCCAAAATCAAGAAAAAAAAATAAAAAAAAGCAAGGGGATTTGAACCCGGGCCGCCGGATTGAGACCTAACCATCTAGTTCCCTCGACCACGAGGGCTCTTGCGACAAACTGATCGCATCGCGAAGACATGGCGCAAACGCAAACAACTAGAATAAGTGCTACGAGGGTCTAGAATTAGCCACTTATCATTTGATGATGAAACGGCCAACGGCAGGGCTGCCATTTAATATTTTGGTATTGCGAATTGCTACTGTATTGTTTATCCTAACCAAAGCCGTAAACCCAAAAGAAGGCGTTGGTAAACCATGCGAGCTAAGAAGACGTTGCCCAAACCTCATCAGAAGGCTTCAGAGTTACGCGTGCATTAGATTGTTCACAAACACTATATCTTTAGGTTCTAGCGAATTGCTGTCCACTGCTGCTCCGCAGCTCAGTGATTGAATGCTGAGTCTACAATACGACGGCGCGGGCTCGATTCCAGTGGCAAGACATGTTTAATTTATTTTTAATATTCAGTGTAAAAAGTTTTTTTCTTCATTTTGGGCATGCCTGGGGTTAGTTTCTGTTGGTTCCGCCCCCGTAGCGAGCGCAGCGAGCAGAAGGCCATGCGTGAAGTGTAATATTAGACATATTTGTTAACAATGGAGATGCGCGCGCATCTCTGAAGCCCTCTGATGCAGTACGGGCAACGTCTTGTCTAGAGTGCTGGCCTAGCTCGCGACAAGACGTTGCCTCCAGGGGGGATGTTTTTGAGTAGCGTCTTCAGACAGTGATCTGTTTTAAACTTCTCTGTTCGGTTCCACGACGCGACCCGACGTTGCCCGAATCGGCAAAATTTCCCATGTCTTCGCGGTACACTAACTAAATTGCTTCCAACGATCTGGTAGGTCAGTGGTTAGATAGTGTATTTGTGATGCGAAGGTTACTGGTTCGATCCTCGTCAGTGCCAAGCTATGTTTTTAATTCTTTTATGATTATGTTTGTAAAACGTTTTGATGTGTAAACCTCTTACACGGCCCGGGTTCAAATCCCCCTGCTTTTTATTATTATTATTATTTTTTTTTCTTGATTTTGGGTACGTCTTGGGTTAGTTTTGGTTAGCACTTGGTTAGTTTCCTTTTCTTGAGCCCCCGTAGCGAGCGAAGCGAGCGAAGGGCCATGCCAAAAGTGCTCTGGTTTGCGTATTTCAGGGGCTACATGGTTATAGAATTGGCCGCGTCTATCAAGACTGTCAAGGGCTTCCGGTTTGTCTTCGGTCGAGTGAACACGTGTCGGGTATCGACCCACCATATTTCACTTCGTAGTGCAGTTGTGAATGCATGCGATTTAAAGACGTGCAATTGACGCGCAATGAACGCTTTGTTCGCTCCGGGGCTCAAGAAAAGAAAACTAACGAAGCCATACCCAAGAAAAACCCAAAAATCAAGAAAAAAAAAACATTTTAATTATGCATGTACAAGATTTAAATGTTTGTGAACGTCTAGCCGGTGGCGTTCGAATCTTAAAACAAGCCGTGCATGTACAGGAGTACATACTCGACATACTGGACGTTCCAAAAATAGTACCTCTGTCCACCAGGGTGTAACCAATCTAGAAGAGTCGCTCCAGGTCTTGTTAGGCCCGGGCAAAATTACCTAGTCTAGACGCCAAAATCGAACGTAAAAAAAGTCTGTCAAGAGTGTCAAGTCAAACGTCAATCATAACTATCAATATTTTCTTTCATTCTATACTTCGAATTTCGAATAAATTGAACCACTTCTTTGAGAATGAAATTGGAACGTATGTAATTAGCTTAAATATTGCTACCAAATAAAGGGAATTAGATATTTTCTCCAGAGTCCAGTGGGGCACCCACATTATGTCTAGCAATCTGACAAATAATAAGGGTAAAGCAATACCAGAGTTAATTGTTATTCTGAAAAGGTTGCCGAGTACAACTACAGAAGCGAATTATTCGGAGTTTGATCAACTTAATGCATCCTCGATTACTGAAGAAAATGATCCGTATCTTATTGAGTAAGTACATAATTCCAAAAAAGCTAAGATATTTGTCATTTTGTGGTTTGTATGGGTTTCTCTCATTATTTATTGATTTGATCGGCAAAGGTTCAAAAGAATGTGTCACAAACCTTTACCTACTGAAGAGCAAGAGCAGCAGAGCATACATTTCAAAATTTTCAGCAGTTAGAATGCCGAAAATCCAAATTTTTCAGAAGATAGTGTATCATATTTATTTTTAAGACATTTGCTGTAGTTTGTTTTCATCTTCTAAGAAGGTAGCAAAATTCGTTGGTAAAAATAGTGCACAATGTTTGTATGTCTTTCTTTTATTCAGGAGAATGGATGTAAATGCACACTGATTTTACGAATCAAATACACTATTCATTTGCATATTATGTATTCATCAAATATTTCATTTCAAGCCTTGGCTTTCACTTGCTTCGCTCGCGCTGTGAAGAAGTTAATTATTATCAGAGTCAGAATGTGCTTTATTGTAAAAAAAAACATAGTTTCTTATTGACAATGCTAAATAATAACATACAAGTAACAATCAATTGAATACATACATTTATTCAACATATTTTTTACTTATTTATTTATTTATTCATTCATACATGGGCTAAGCCCATTCGTACAGGAGTACTAAAAATAAAACTAAAAATAAAACAAGAAACAAAACTAAAATTAGATAAACTAAATCTAAGTATAGTCATTGAGTAGAATGCTTGATGGTATAGTTAAAACAATCATATATGTATTACTTCATGTTTAGGAACTTTACAAAAAAAAACATTAGTCATTAGTACTGTAATGCCTCTTCAAGAAGATCTTAAGACAATTCAGCGATTCGTTAAAAAAGTCCCCCTCAAATTTGTTTGCATTTTTCATTATTCTATTTATAAGGGAGTTCTCTCCATAAAGAGTTCTATGCTGACACAAGTAAAAAGTTCATTGGTTTCTTAAAAATCTCGGAGGAACATAAAGCTGAAATTTATTTAATAGTTCTGGAGAATTTAATTGCCCATTTATAACTTTGTGGGTTAAAACAATATCACATATTTCCCTGCGTATTTTTAATTTCTTTAGTTTAAGACTCTCTTCAAGTTCAATATAATTAATATTTTCCATTCTTATGCCTTTTTTAAGTGCTACATATCGAAAAAATTTATGTTGTACAGACTCCAATTGTCTATATGAATTTGGTAGTAAGGACTCCACACACTAGTACAGTTTTCTAACTGTGATCTTACAAGAGATGTGTAAAGCAATTTAATCGAGTTGATGTTTCTGAAGTCCTTTGTGTTTCTTTTAATAAAGCCTAACATTTTTAATGCTTTGTTACGGCAGCTATCTATGTGATGGGAGAATGTGAGCCTTGAGTCGAAAAATACTCCTAGATCTTTAATGAGATTGACACTCTGAATGTCACAACTGTTGATTTGATAATTATTAGGAACCGTGCTAAGAGATTTAGAAAATTGGATATATTTGCATTTATCAGTATTAAGGACCATTTTGTTCCTAACACACCAGTCATAAAATCTGTCAATGTCCTCCTGAAACTGCACAATGTCACTGTCACTGTTAATCCTTTTAAAAATTTTCAAATCGTCCGTGTATAAAATATATTCAGATGATAAAAAATAATTGCATATATCATTAATATAAATGTTAAATAGTAATGGGGCCAAATGTGCCCCTTGAGGAACCCCAGAAGTAACACTTACGATTTTTGAGAAGTGATTCTTTATTTTGACAACTTGTGTTCGACCAGAAATATATGAATTGATCCATTGCAAAAGAGTGCCATGAACCCCATAACCAGACAATTTCCTCAAAAGCAACCGATGACCTATTTTATCAAAGGCCTTTGAGAAATCGGTGTAGACCGAGTCCACAACATTGCCTTTCTCCAGGGCCTCCGATATATATTCGGTGTAAAGCAACAGATTGGTAGTAATTGATTTATTTTTAGAAAATCCATGTTGCTTCGAAATTATAATATTTCTAAAGGAGTCCTCCATAAAGTCAGTTATTATTGACTCCATTATTTTTGATATTAGAGATATTTTTGAAACGGGTCTATAATTCTTAATACAAGATTTACTGCCAGAATTTTTATATATGGGGGATATATAAGAGAGTTTCCAAACAATTGGAAAAACTCCATTAGCCATAGAGTTATTAAATATTAACCAGAGGGGCCTTGAAAGTGAAAAAGAACATTCTTTTAAAAAATTAGCAGTAAGTCCATCTGGGCCTGGACCCTTATTTAAATCGATTTTATCGAGTCGCGTCAATACGTCCAAAATGCTGAAATTGTAGGAACTAATATTCAAGTTGGTGTTAGAGCAGTAAATTTCGTTTTCATGAAGAGGGACAGTGACAGTGTTTACATATACAGAGGAGAAATAATCCGCAAAAGCATCCACAATATGAGATCCAGAGGAGTACTCTGCATTGTCAAGTGTCATCACCTGCGGTATGCCCCTGCAATCATTCTTACTTTTAATAAAATTCCAGAAGGTCTTGATATTACCACGGCAAATATAACAACCAGCAATATTACTCGATCTGTCAGGCGAAAAATTAAATTTGACCTTGCTAATGTCAGTTGGGTAGGAAAAGTCAGGGCTGGATTTGAAATATATATGAGTATGATTTTCCTTTAACAGAGCCGTAATATAAAATTTCAAATATCAATGGGTTATGAAATATATGTATACCTTGTTGTATGAGCAGGGAATCTAAAGAAATTCATCCTGGAAGAATATCTCTGGTTTGTACAAGTTCTTATTGCTTAAACACCATGGCTTTTTGCATTACACAGTGTCGTAAACAACATTCGTCTGTCACGATGTCAATTATTTGACAAATACACGCCTATGGTTTCGATTTAACTCCAATAGCAATAAAATGAAGCAGTCGTAAAAACACGACGCCGCTGGCGGCAGTTTGACGGATTTCCTACCAAGGAATATCTTGCGCGCGAACTTGCGCAGATGCGAAAAAAGAAGATGTGATATTGCTGGTTGTTATATTTGCCGTGATATTACTATGTATACCCTGCTCTATATATACAATTGGTAATTTGGGTTAGTTTTGCCCTGGAGCGAGCAAAGGGCCATGCAAGATAGTAGTGGTATGTTTCGATTAGTTTTGGTTGGCTAAAAGGAAAAAATATTTCGTACAATTCCTTTTAAATTTTCTATTCAAAAAATCTTGTCATCAATATGTTCTTATATTTCATAAGTAATCACTTTGTGTTACTCTCAATAATGACAATAATATAATTTTTTGACATTTTTCCTGGGCAAGTAACAATGTAAATTGCTGCTTCTACAGCAATTTAAACTCAAAATTGAACTTTGGGAGATTTTGTCTGGCCCAAAAGTGGTGACTTCTTTTATAGGATACTTGAGAAGAAAATTTGCAAAGTTGGAGATACCTATATGTCACAAAAACCTAGAGTTTGAATAAATATGATCTTTTAACACGGAGTTTAGCATTCAGCTCTACAGGCCACAAACAAGCAGTTGATTATACAATACATTTTTTGTCTTTTATATTAATCATTACTGACCTTTTTTTGTAGTAGAAATACAGAATTTAAAAGATATTGGCCGAGAGATCTCAGAAAGTTACTCCACAGAGCAGGTTGGATGGATGAAATAAGCTTTATTGTTAGAAGATTTTTCTCTCATTGACAAAGCTGTTTAAAAAGAAAATACGATTATTAAACTATAAATGATATTCTAATTCAGTTGACAGTAAAAAAGACATGGATTAATTAGCACTAGTTCACATACATATCTAACCATAATTTTTAAATTCTGACATACACAAACATATTAAAATGGTAAAAGTTAATATATAAATATAACAATACAATTATAAGTCAAAGCATAGCAGATAACCAAAAACTAACAACCTTTATAGCATAACATTCTATGGAGAGTCTTTTCAATTCAATTCAAATTCAAATGGTTTATTGTCCAACAGGTTATCCCAATAACAAGACAATGTA
>JAEQML010062953.1:0-23690 GCA_016904865.1 Pissodes strobi | reverse complement strand
TATTTTAATGTGTATAAGAAAATTTCTATAGTAACGCACATTTTTAATCTCAAGGTAACAAATCACAATAATAAAAACCACAAAAACTAGGGTAAAAACATCAATAATTGTAAAGAATTAATATTTGGTCATAATATGACCATTTTTTTTCAACTATTTGAGCCAATCTGTCTGCAAATAAGTTTTTTTCCCTAGGCCTGTCCGACATACGTCCCCATATAGCACTGCAGCCTGTACAGTGTACAAGCTTATTGTGCTAAGCCTGTGTAGTTTATCATAGCCACTCCAGTATTTTTGTGTACTGTACGAGGCCGTACAGGTCTTTTACTGGGTGTTTGATTAGTTTCTGGGTCTATATTTGATTGCCCAAAGATGCCAAGTCTCCTGCGGTCCAGTGCCTCGCAGTTGATCAGGATGTGTGTGGCTGTTTCTGGTTCCTTATTGCATAGTCTGCAGTTAAGGTCTCCAAAATACAGGCCCATCCTGTTCAGGTGTACCTTTAGGGGTGCATGACCAGCAAAAGCTAGGCTGCTTCTTAGAATACTGCAGAGTATCCTGTACATTAGTTCCGTTCCTTTCTGTAACATTATATAGGGTAAATCCCGTCCATTCCCGGGGATTTGTATGGTTCGAATGTGTTTATTGCCCACTCGATTTTCTGATAGTTAATCACTTCCTTGGAGGTCTGCCAGTCTTCCCTGGACGCCCTTCGAGGTTCTGGCTCAGTGCACCCCCCTTGAGCATGATCTACTATCTGTGAGCCGGGAAACTGAGCCCTTAGGAGTTCCTTGGCCGTTTCCTCTCCCGTATTGGTATATTCGCCAAGATCATTCTTTAGCGAATTTATTGGGGTTTGGGGGCCTCTTGAGAGAATTCTTTGGAGTCTAGCACATTCTTGAGTGTTCTCTATCTCCGCACAGTACTTCCTCCACGACCTTCTCTTGGCTCCCCTCAGCTCTTTGTTAAACCTGGTCAGTGTAGTTCTATATACCTCCCACTGATCTTTTTGGCTTTGATAAAGTATTTCCTGACCTGCCTTCTTAACTTCGCAAGTTCCTCGCTCCACCAGGGCACATTCCTGGTAGATTTCCTTGTTGTAAGAGGGCAGTTGTCTTGGGAGGCAGTGATGAATTGCTCCACAACCATCTCTAAGTCTTCCGTGTTCCTTATCGTCTTCCTGATTAGCGGATGTCTGTGCTCTAGGTCGGCCCCATATGCTTCCCAGTCCGTCTTCCGACGATTTCGATAGGTAGTAGCGGTTTTTTCCGCTCTTATATTGAATCTGATGTATCTGTGATCCGAACAACTTACTTCATCAGATATATGCCAGTTTGTGACGTAATTACCCAAATAGTTTGAGGCTAGTGTTACATCCATAACCTCCTTCCTAACAGTGTTAATGAACAACTTACTTCATCAGATATATGCCAGTTTGTGACGTAATTACTCAAATAGTTTGAGGCTAGTGTTACATCCATAACCTCCTTCCTAACAGTGTTTACTCCCTACATTAATTATGTCTAAGTTATTTGCCATAATATATTGTAGTAATGACTCCCCTCTATTGTTGGTGTAGGTGCTTCTCCAGATTATGTGGTGTGCGTTCGTATCGCAGCCGATGATCAGCTGAGTCTCATTTCGCCTACAGTGTCTCACCAGCTCTTCCACACTCCTGGTTCGTGTTGACTCAGGATCATCGTAGGACAGGTAGGCCGATCCGATTATAATATCCCTTATCCCGGTACCCTCAGTGATCCTGATTTTGGCTGCCGTCAGGTCCCTGAAACAAAAGAGAGTTAACGGCAATATATTAATATATTTTTTTTAATTAGTATACAGTTCCGAAGCGTGTTGCTGGATCTACTATAAATCAGTGCCCCGTGGATTCCACTCAGACCTGTGATTTTCCCGTGTCTAATCCACGGTTCCTGTATCAGGGCAATTTTTGCATCCCTCATAGCAACTGTAAGGACTGCCGAGGCCGCCTTACAGTGCTGGAGGTTAATCTGAATTACCCTGATCATTTTGTATCCCTGTGGTCCATATAGTTCCCACGAGTAAGGCTGGCTACTCTGGGACTCTGCCCGGTTTCCCAGAGGCTCCGTTTGAGATCGTGCATCCCCCACCGCCATGCACACATCGGCACGGATCGCTTTACACCTTGGGTTGGGTCTGTTTTTTGAGCTGTCCTTAGCTTCGCCGCATATGCGGCTACTGAGCCCCCCCACCAACGACAAGGTCTCACAGCTCCTCGGAGGGGTCTGGAATTAAGTTAATTAACTGGAATTAAGTTAATTAAATTTATTATAATATTTGCATCAAGCCATTCCCAACACTCGTGGATTACTTCCTATAATTCATTAGAGTATTTGATCTAAACTTCCTTTCATATATTTCTCTTACAATTAGTTCCCAAATATTCTTTAAATGACTAATATCGCTTGCTGGATGTTCCTGAGGTTGCTCATCAGTTTTTAATGTTTTTTCGTTTTTCCCTTTTAATTGCTCCCTTTCTTCTGCCTCTTCTAAACGTATTAAAACCTCTTTTGTTATTAAGACTTCACCATAAGCTGTCCGTTTCAATCGGATACTACTTGTGGGTTTTACATTTTCGTTTTTGGATGCATCAGGTTCAGGTTTCTCAAAAAATAACCTTTCTTCCTCATTTAGTTGATATAATGTTTCTTTTCTTAAATACTGGTTGCTTACTGGCAGAGCTAGATCTGATGTTGCTTTCGGTACTAATGGCAGAGTACAAATAATATCAAGTAGATTCACTCAGCAAAAATCGTTTCATGTTTTTGGATCAAAGGCAAAAGCCGCAGCACGGTAAAAAATTAGTTTTTTACTCTACCTGCAGCAGCGAGCAGTCTGTGAGGGGAGATTAAAAAAGTATTAGCTGATGCAAAATTATTTCCTCCGTTATTATTTGATACACGATTTCAAAGAGCGATAAAGGTAATTTTTAATACGTGATTCAAATGAATAAAACTATGTAGTAAAGTTACACAAAATAGTAATGTATACTAAATTCAAAAACATTATAAATAAAGGTAATACCAATTAAAATAATTTATTTGACAGTTTGTAACTTGATTTATCTATTAAAACACGTATAAAGCAGAAGGCTCAAAGTACCTGACAAATATTGTGGGAATTTAAATATAAAAAAGGCAAGAAAAAAAGGACATATTAAGCTAGTAAACTAAATTTATAGGTTCTTAAAGGTCTTAACACTTCATTACTCGCGCTACGAGTATTTCTCTCACATTTTCTGCGAAACCGTCAGTTTTTGGAGATGGCTTCGCTAGCTGTCCTCCACTCTAGCTGACTTATTTGGCGTCCTCTTTAACATGGCCAATTAACCGGGTGCATTTCTCAAGTAATTGGCTGCATTTGTGAGACTTTTTCTTGAAAATGTTTCTGTTTTCCTGTTATGAGGCATCAAATTGCGAAAAAGTGCATGGTACATTTGCCACACATGATGTCATATGCGTGATGAACTACTAACCCAAGCTAATCCAAACTAACCAAAAGTAATCAAAAGCACCAAAAAGAACTAAAATGTATCGGAACAGATTAAAAAAATTAAAGTAAGTTAAAACTAACTCAAATTAACCGAACTTTTGCAGCTAACCAAAACTAACCAAATACATTAAAATTGGTTATAACGTATCGGATCCGGTTCAAATTACTAAAATAAATTGGAACTAACTGAAACTAACCGAAAGTTGATTGAACAACTAACCAAAAGCACCAAAAAGGGCTAAACCGTTTCGGCAAATTAGAAATATTAAAGTAAGATAAAATTAACTTAAATGAACCGAATTTTGGCGACTAACCCAAACTAACCGAAAACATTAAATTTGATTGTAACGTATCGGAGTCGGTTCAAGTGACTAAAATAAGTTAAAACTAACTGAAATTAACTTAGAGTTTATTGAGCGACTAACCAAAACTAGCCAAAAGCACTAAAAAGGGCTACGGCGTATCGGAATAGTTTAAAACATTAAAGTAAGTTAAAACTAACCCAAATTAACCGAATTTTGGCGACTAACCAAAATTAACCAAAAACTAAAAAATTGGTTATAACGTACCAGCATCGGCACCGGTTCAATAAGCTAATTGAAATTAACCGAAAGTTGATTGAACGACTAACCAGAATTAAACAAAAGTAATAAAAAACACCAAAAAGTGCTAAAACGTATCGGAGCAGATTAGAAATATTAAAGTAACTTAAAAAAAAAATAAACCAAACTAACTGAATATTAGCGACTAACCAAAAACATTAAAATTGGTTAAACGTACCGGAACCGGTTCAAACGACTAAAATAAATTAAAACTAACTGAAACTAACCGACAGTTGATTGAGTGACCAAACAAAACTAACTAAAAGTAACCAAAAGCACCAAAACGTGCTAAAATAGGTTACACAAATTAAAGTAAGTTAAAACTAACCAAAACAAACCGAATTTTCGCGGCTAACCAAAACTAATCAAAAGCATAAAATTTTATTATAACGTGTCGGAGCCGGTTCAAATGAATGCCTCTGTGGTTCCATGCGAGTGATTTTTCAAGGTCGCGTCACGACACGGAAATTTTTCCTGAACGTCACGAGTCGGTTTATGAAAAATTGATTATAACGTATCGGAACCGGCTCAAACAAGTAAAATAAGTTGAGACTAAGCGAAACTAACAGAAAGTGATTGGACGACTAACCAAACTAACCAAATCTATTAAAATTGATTATAACGTTTCGGAACCGGCTCAAATGAGTAAAATAAGAAACTAACCGAAAGTTGATTGAACGACTAACCAAAACTCACCCAATCCACTAACCATTGATTATAACGTATCGGAATCGGTTCAAATGACTTAAACAAGTACTAAGTGAAACTAACTGCGCTAGATCGGGGATTAAGAGACGGATCGAATTAATTTTTTTTTGCAAAAACTAGTCGAGTTGCATATCGTTAGATTTCTTCCACTGTTCACATCTGAAGCAAAAATCGAATGTGGAATTGTATAATATAATAAACTAAGCCGAAAATCAAATTATATACCTTACAGCCGTAACTTCTTAACAATAGTCTAAAACCAGCTTAATTTATTGAAAAATTCACAGTCCTTCGCAAAGATGCAACCGGGAGGACATTGAAAATGATGAAAACGCAAACATGTGATTTGTGTAATTCGAATAGTTTTTAAAAGCAGAGTTTAAAAAAGTAAAAATACAAACAAGAGTGTAAAACATATTTAATTGAAGAAATGCCTTTTTAACATTATAATTTTTTTTAACATAATTATAAAAAATTAAAAAAAGGTGCAGATATGAAGATCTGAAAGATTACCCTCCACTTGTAGATAGGAAAATCTATTAATATATAACTAGCCACGACGTTGCTGTAGATAATATTTCTAACCTGTTCCGAATTGTTTTAGACCGTTTTTGCGCTTTTGGTTACTTTTAGTTAGTTTTGGTTAGCCGTTTAATTAACTTTCGGTCAGTCTCAGTTAGATCCAATTTAGTCATTTGGACCGACTCCGATACGTTATAATCAAATTTAGTGTTTTTCGTTACTTTTGGTTAGTCGCCAAAGTTCTGCTCGTTTTGGTTAATTCCCATACGTTTTAGTGCTTTTGTTACTTTTAATTAGTTTTGGTTAGTCATTCTGTTAGTTTTAGTTGGTTTTTATTTATTTTAGAATTTGAACCGGTTCCCATACGTTACGAGTATAAATAATTTTAATGTTTTTGGTTAAATTTAGTTAGTTGCCGAAATTCGGCTAATTAAAGTGAGTTTCAACTTACTTTAATATTTTTAATCTGTTTTGATTTATGTTTTCGCTTTTTTTGGTTATTTTTGGTTAGTTTTGTTTAGTCGTTCAATCAACTTTCGGTTAATTTCAGTTAGTTTCAATTTATTATAGTCTTTTGAACCGGTTCCAATACGTTATTACCAATTTTACTATTTTTGGTTAGCTTAGGTTAGTCGCCAAAATTCGGTTAATTTGAGTTAATTTTATCTTACTCCAATATTTTTAATCTATTACGATACATTTTAGCCGGTTTCGGTGATTTTAGTTACTTTTGGTTAGTCATTCAATCAGCTTTCGGTTACTTTCAATTAGCTCCAATTTATTTTACTCATTTGAAGCGGTTCCGATACATTATAACCAATTTAAATGTTTTTGGTTAAATTATGTCAGTCGCCAAAATTAGGTTAATTTGGGTTAGTTTCAACTAACTTTAATATTTTTAATCTGTTCCGATACTTTTAAGCCCTTAGTGCTTTTGGTTACTTTGGCTAGTTTTGATTAGTCGTGCAATCAACTTTCTGTTAATTACAGTTAGTTTCAATTTATATTAGTCATTTGAACCGGTTCCGATACTTTATAACCAATTTTAATGCTTTTGGTTAGTCGCTAAAATTCGGTTACTTTGGGTTAGTTTCAACTTACTTTAATATTTTTAATCTGTTCCGATAGGTTTTAGCCCTTTTTGGTGCTTTTAGTTACTTTTGGTTAGTTTTTCAATCAACTTTCGGTTACTTTAAGTTAGTTCCAATTTACTTTAGTCATTTGAATCGGTTCCGATACATTATAATCAAATTTACTATTTTTGGTTAATTTTGGTAAGTCGTTAAAAGTCCGTTCGTTTTGGTTAGTTTTAACTTAATTTAATTTTTGTAACCTGTACCGGTACGTTTAAGCCCGTATTGGTTACTTTTGGCGAGTTTTGGTTAGTCATTCAATCAACTTTCGGTTAGTTTCAGTTAGTTCCAATTTATTTTAGTCATTTTTATCGATTCCGATACCATAAATTAAATTTAAGTTTAAGTAAATAAACTACCATCGTATGATGTCATGTGTCAAATGTAGCATGCATTTTTCAAGATTTGAGGCCCTATAACTACTAGGATAATAGAAACATTTTCAATGTTAAAATATAAGAGTTGCTTTAAAAACACAAAAGATCATGTGAAAAATTCGCAATTATTAAAACATAAACGGATTTTTGCTCACGCTAGTGGTGACGGGCATTTTATTTTTGCCGTACTTTTTTCCTTTTCTCACTATTGTCTTTATCCAAATTTAGGTAAATAACAGAATTTTAATAAAGACATATTTGTTAAACCGATTATACGTGTAATTGAAAAACTGCATATTATTGAAAAATTATTATAAATCATTCCTGATAGGGTCCTTGGGGCATCTAAAAAATGATAATCCTTCACCCACTTTTATAATGCAATTATCCGCACAACAATATCTCGTCATTGTAGCGATCTTAATAATTATTTAATTCAACGCGACCCAACAGTACAGAATATCAAGGCGTTTGCACACTGACCGTAAATTATCCCTCGTATTTTAGCCACCGCTGGCCGCGAACGAGATTAATACGGATTCGCTTCGAAACTATAACGCCCGGTCCTACGTGAGCGATTTGCAGCGAACGCGAATGCGAAACAGTGGCGATGCCGTACGACAAGTTAATATAGTCGCACGGCATCGCCACTGATTCGCGTTCGAGTTCGCTGCAAATTGCTCACGTAGGACCGGGCGTAAAAACTGTCGGCGAAATTGGAAATTTGTCCCGAGTGAACCTACCGTATATACTTATTTATACCGTGCTAATGGGTTTGAACTTTCGCAATTAGTCCGCTTGCTTTCTTGCTCTGATAGCTCCGGCGATGTTGATGATGTCTTATGAACTTCAATATCAGATGCTGAAGGTCTGTTCAAGTCCTGAGCTTCAATACTAAATGTTATATTCGGTGCTATCCGATATCTTGATTTTGATAATTAGGATGGCCGTTTTTATTTAAATTTTCGTTGTATGCATTTAAATCCTCAGTGCTAAATTCTTTTAAGGGAAACTTGGAATTGTCGACAGGAAATATCCCTGTGGTTTTAAAGCCAGAAATAATATTTTCTGGTTTCATTGTCTGTGTCCATACAACCCAAAGGGGTTCTGAAAATTGATATTTATTTAAACGACCAGTACCGCAACCCATCTTTCTTCCCATGCGAGATCGGTAGTATTTCCCAAGCTGTTTTCACGGGTCCAAAAACACATTTATCCAAGGGTTGCAATTTCTCCGTTAGATGACTAGGTAATTTAACCAGGACTATGTTGTGTTTCATAGCGTCTTCTAAAATTCGCACGCTCATGTGGCCTGGTGTCCATCGAATATTAGTAAAGCAGTCTAATCAGGTAACTGCTTTTCAATTCTAATCTTGCCAACTGGGGTTCTTCCATCCAACCACTGCTGAAAGTAGCAAACTGAGTGCCAGGAAATACATCCGCCGAGGTCCATCTGGCCTGCACAGCTGCAACTGCTTTCTAAAGTATCGTAAAAACTGTAAATTATATCGGGTTTACGAGCGTCTTTTCGCAATTTTTGTAGATGCTCTGTTTTTTTTTTACAGAAAGTCGTGGTTGACGCTTTAAGAAATCGTAATTTCAGTCAGTGCTTGGCTTATTGTTTAGGGTTTTAAGCTCTTTCGCATCAATATACCTATGTTTTAACTAAATTTTGAACTCATTCTTGTCACAAGAGTAGCCGTATTTTTTTTTTTTTTTTTTTAATAAGACGCTTCTCTAATATATCTTCAACTTCTGCAGAAAGAGCAGTTTTCGCCCTCTGGTGCTGCAGTGAATAGCAATTATTATTTTCGTTTGCCTGTCAGTCTTTGACATATAACTAAAGCAAGGGACGCCATAAAATTCTTCGACTTGTCTGTATGTCCAATTTTTATTTTGTACATCTTCGACTGCCTTAATTATATGATGGCCCACTGACTTTTTTAACGTAATTTCTAGGCATCTGGCACTTAGGATGATTTATTTTTTTGATGCTTCTGGGATGAGAATATGTAAACAACGTGTTCACTTTTACCCCAAACTTACGTTTACATTTACCCGGTCGAATCGCCAGTTGGGGTAAAAGTAAACATTAATTAACAAGAATTTGGTAAGCAATTTCTACAAAAATACATCGTTTCACACACCTCCTTCTACGCCTCCGAAAATCGAATTGAAACAATTTCGTTCTGAAAACCAGTTTTTTTGCACGTGCTCCTATGACTGACTACCACATACTGAAAATGTTAACATTCGCGTCTGGGCGTTCCGGAAATGGCTTAAGGAAGAAGTGAAGGTCACGCAAACTGACGCGGGCTGAACCTGGCGGCAAATTTGAATTCAAAATTACGACGTTTGCAATTTATTTGCATTTACCCCACTTGACCCTAAAGGTAGTGGGATGGCGTTGATAATCAGAAATCTATGCGATTTTTGGTTGTCCGGCTTAAAATACAATTTGGTAATACAAAAGTAGAGTTTAATTTTTTGAAGTGAAACTTCTTTAGCGAGGGTAAGTCTGAAATAATGAAAATCAAATGAAATGGAAATCAAAGTGAAACACTTTAATGAAGCAAGTTACAGTATAACTAGGGAGCTGAAATTTTCAAGACATGTAGCCGGAGTAAAATGAGGATCCTGTACGAAAACCGGATCACGCAACAAAATAAAATAATAAAAAAGTTATAGAAAACGCGGTTTTCGGCGAAAAAAGACGAGGTCGGGATGGCAAAAATGAAAAGAAAAGCAAGCTTTATAAAAAAAATATTGAAAAAAAGCAAAAAAAAAAAATAAAGTGTCGAAATCGGGGGCAAAAGTTAAGAAAAAAGATTAAAAAAAAGATAAAAATTCAATTCCTAATATCTCTTTCAGTTCTGTGCTTATAAAGGTGAGGCACATAATTTTTTTCTTAAAATGTTTATAAGGGGTGAGGGTAGGGTGGGACCAAATGGCTGTATTCGTCTATTTCCTTGAGAAAGAAGGCGTCAGGTGCAAAAGGTTATGTGCAAAAGCATCTTAACCGGCCAGGGCTTGGGATATCATCATACTTACGAAATTTAAAAAAATCTTGATATTTTTATAAATAAAATAAGGATTTCCTTGAAAATGGGTGGGGCCTGATGGGAATTGTAAGCTATAACTTGCAATAGGAAGAGCATATGGACAGGGTTAAAAAAGTTTACTATAAGAATTATTGCACTGAAAATAAATGTAAATTACCAATTTTTTAAATCCAATTTGATGGTCGAGTGTCGACTCCCCACTGCATACCTTGTTGGAGTTAATCGGCAGGCACAATCGCACGTCAGTATACAGGCAGCTACAAATTCGAGTGCATGCATGTGGATCTCGGGAACCGTAAGAGATACCAGGTCGGTTAAATTAAGAAATAATTAGATAATTTATTTATGTATTTATTTCTTGTATGTTTTGCATTTTTCTATTGATGTTGAATTCCTATTTCGCAAAAACACTGAAGTTATACTTTAGCGTTTTGCTTATGAGTTAAATTTAGTTTTGTCATTAAAGTTTTATTTACCTAGTTTAATTTCCTACTTATTTCCTATTCTTATGGTATTCCTAGCAACTCTCTAATAACTTTTACATTGGCTTTTTACACCCATAAAAGGGTTAAGAAACAAGAACAACTAAGATTCCCTTGGCCAACGTTTGGGAAAATCTAGAAATTTGTGGGTACATTTTTCAAAACGTCGGCCAAAGAAAACCAATTTTTTTTTCCGGACCCATACCGTCAAAAACCAAATTAAAAAAATTTGATATTATTGTTTATCTAGCTCAAATTTACCCTTACTTACATTTCAACATAAAAGTATAAAAGTTTTAAACTGAATCGTGTTTCAATGCGTTGAATAAGGACGGATTTATAAATAAAATAATGAATTTTTTTTATGTTAGCGATACGTCATTACCTTAAGGAGGCTAAAAGGAAACGAAAAACAGGAAAAATATATCCAGGACCGTATTCATGAAAATTTAATCATTTTAAATTTAACAATGCCTACTTGTAGAGGAGAAAAAGTGGCAACGAAAAAGTGTTATTTATTTTAAAATATTTTTTTAATTACGTCAGAAAAAAATAAAAACGATTTTGGAAAATTTCCAGATATCTCCGGAAGTGTTAAGAATTTTTCAAATTTCAGAACGGCACTTCGTATCTCTTACGGATCCCGAGATCCCCATGCATGCACTCGAGTTTGTAGCATCCTGTTTAAAATCTCGTACTATCTTGTTATTTGTTATACATTTTCTGACTTTCATCTTAAAGAAAATGGAGCCAGACCGGAAATTAACATCAGTAAAGGTGAGGTATGAAAGTGAAAACGGTTACGCTCTAAATTAAACGGTTGAGAATCCAGAGCCCAGTTGATACGTGAAAGAGCAATTTTAAATAGAGCTACAAAATAAAAAAAATCATTGATAAAATCAAGGTTAGTGATTTACAAATTAGGTATAATATTTTTTTTATTACGCATGCATCATAATCAACGATTATCGCACGCTGCAGCGTGCTTAAAATGATGTTTATGATGCGCCTACTTTTTTAAAGGTTGCTATAGATTTTTTAAAGGTTGCTATAGAAACATTTGATCATGTCAAATGTGACAGATTAATATATTCGTCAATATATCCCTTAAGTTTAATATTTAAAATTTTTTTGAGATTATGATGCATTCGTAATAAAAAATAGCGTATGATATACGTGTATAAGAGGCCTTTAAAGCCCTTGCGACTTACAAAACACTCCGCTGCGCGTCGTGTTTTGAAATATGTCGCGCGTGCTTTAAAGGCCCTCTTATACACTTATATCATAATATACTATTATTTTCACATTGAAACCGATATTGTATTATATAATAATGTAAAACTCTTCATATTTATAAATATGTGTTTTAAATATTTTTACGGTGGAAAAGTTTTCAGCAGTATTACTTGCGTTGGATGGCAAACGTTCTTGATTTGCCGATAACACTGGAATATATCTGCTTGTTTCTGCTATCACAGAACCTATGTCCTAATCATTGCAATCCACATAAATAGATTGCATTATTACAGTTACCAACGGCCTATTATAAAAAGTAATAAATATGAACTGTATGATTTGTCGGCGGCACATTATTATAGTCCGCAATAATTATTTAAAGGACTGGCAATAATGATCCGTATATACACACCATGCCGCTATGAATGCTAGTTTATACAAATCCATCTGGAATCTGGATTCAAACGCGATTTAAACATATGTGCAAACTGTTCGGTCATTCATGCCTTCACAGACAGATAGGTTTCAAATATCAACACCATGAAAACCTGCAATGCCGTTATTCGTATCAGCCCGATTCCGAAATATTCAATTACTACCAAAGTTTAATGATAAAATCCAATTAGCACTCCGATGTATTTAATGGACAATTTTATTTACACAGGCACAAAGGATTACTTCCGTTCGTTTCATATAGTTTTGTTACATATATTGGGAGTATTAAGTCAATAATTTATAACTTAAGGTCTTTGCTATATTTTGAAGCAATGTAATAGCTATTAATATTGCAGGACCGTTAATTAGAACTTTACGAGGTTCGCCCGCTTATTTTTCGGTTTGGATAACGGTCGAGAATTTTTTTAGAACTTTTTATCGTATTCTAGCTAATTATAATTTTTATATATCATGCAAAACTTAATATAAAGTGTTAGCTGGAAGTAAGTAAAAGAATCCCCTGTCAGTGGAGAGTCAAAGAATGTTGTCGAGTTGAAACAATGGTTATTTTTGGTAAACATTTTTGATGAGATGAACACTGTTGCGTTCGGTTATAAGTTTGTTGGAATTTTTTTATTTGGAATTATTTAAATATGAAAAGGAGTTAACTAAAGCTGATGATTTTTAGTTCATTTTTGTGCGTTAAAAAAGAAGGAAAATGGTGGACTTCTTTTACTCACTTGTTAGTGGACAAAGGACATAACCATGGAAGCAAACAAAAAACACAAATCGACAATGGTCACAATTAAATTTCACACATTGTATACGTCACATTTTTGAGAAATGGTTCACATAATTTAGATTAAAATCAATAATTTTAACAAATTGAAATAAAAGCATCGCACACCCACGCTTTTGGATGGCACATCAAATATGTCACTATTGACAGCCTTGACAAGCAGACTGATGACGCTTATACGCCGAAAAACGGCGGTAATTTCGAATTTTAAGAATTTTAAAAAGACAAGTATTAAGTTAAAAACAAAATTAAATAAAATTACTGTCATGGTCTAAAGTTAACCTAAAGTACAAAAGGAGTTGCTACTATGCTAGATGAGACCAACCAAATGCCATAATATGTATTAAGTGCCCAATCTGCAAATGAATATTTGAAAATTCGGTTGAATGCTTAAGTCGTGGCTTGATAGTTGGTTTGGAAGGAGAAAGTACTTGATCAAGTGAAAACAGAGGACTAACTTAGAGATGAGGTTAGCCTAAGCTAACTCAATTCGACGGATAGAAAAGAAAAGAAAGGAGACGACAATAGCCTGAGCTAACTTAACTCATAGAGGACTAACTTAAGAAGGGATGACCTTAGCCTGGGCTAAATAACTCTAAATATAAAAATAAAATTAAATTAAATTACATTTCTGTAGTAAAAATAGGAGGAATTATTTGAAATTGAAAATGTTTGATCAAGTGACCCTCCCGACCTTTAAATCTATGGGCGAAAAGTGAATTCAGTCGAGAAGCCTATGTGTGTAACGGAATGTAGGATCTGTTGAGATTGACCTGAGTGTTGAGGCAATGATTGTTTGTACGCAGCTCGCTGTGGATCTCGATGTCCTCCATGAAATCCAACCTATTGAAGTTTTTTGATGAAATGTTATGCATGATCTTTGAATCGGAATGAGGACTGAAGTTGTGATTATGATTTCGGAGAACATTTGCGTCATCTCCTTTCTTTTTTTTTTCTATCCGTCGAGTTGAGTTAGCTTAGGCTAACCTCATCTCTAAGTTGGTCCTCTATTTTCACTTGATCAAGAACTTTCTTCCTTCCTAACCAACTTTCAAGCCACCACTTAAGCAATCATCCGAATTTTGAATAATATGGCATTTGGTTGGTCTCATCTAGCATAGTAGCAACTCCTTTTGTAATTTAGGTTAACTTTAGACCATGACAGTATCTTTATTTAATTTTATCTCTCAACTTAATACTTGTCTTTTTAAAACTCTTAAAATTCAAAATTACCGCCGTTTTTCGGCGTATAAGCGTCATCAGACTGTTAATAGAGACACATTTGATGTGTCATCTAAAAGCGTGGGTCTTGGTACCATGCTTTTATTTTAATTTGTTCAAATTATTGATTTAAATCTAATTTTTGTGAACCATATCTCAAAAATGTGACGTACAATGTGTGAAATTTAATTGTGACCATTGTCGATTTGTGTTGTTTGTTTGCTTCCATGGATATGTCCTTTGTCCACTGACAAGGGAGTAAAAGAAGTCCACCATTTTCCTTCTTTTTTAACGCACAAAAATGAACTAAAAAATCATTATTTTTAATTAATAACTTTAGTTAACTCCTTTTTATAATAAAAAAAATCTAAATTAAAAAATTCCAACAAATTTATAATCGAACGCAACAGTGTTCATCTCATCAAAAATTGTTACCAAAAATAACCATTGTCTCAACTCGACAACATTCTTTGACTCTCCACTGACAGGGGGTTCTTTTACTTACTTTCAGGTAACACTGATGAAGGCTACGGCCGAAAGCGCTCTGTTACGCTCTTTATAGAAGTCCCTTTGGATTAAATTTTGCATGGCATACAAAGATTGCTTCATTACTATGTTTCGTACATGCACACATCCTTTGCTCTTCATTTCATTTAAGAAATAAATGTTTGTTAAAAAAACTTGCCTTCATAAATTTATAAGGATGCCATCTATTATTTCCAATGATCCAGCAATAACAAAAACTCGTTTCCATAGTAAATTTAGGGATCGGTTAAAATTCTCAACAGGCTAGCCCGATATAAATTGTAGGGGTTAGCTCGTCACTACATTTGTTACGTTTGAAAACAAAGCCATACCTATTTACTATAAACAATAAAATCTATAACATTGAGAGAATAATTGGTCCCGTATATGACCCTAATCAAACCACATTTGGTAAACAATTCCTTGCCCTTTTGAAGGGGGAATAAATTTAATAAATCAACAATAAAATTATTTCCAATTAAGCATACGGTGTTATGGATTGACTCTGGAAGGGGATGAATAATGCAAATTTTGAAAGACACGAGATGGCCATTCAGCATTACATTTTTAATGAAAACATTTGCTTCTTCTGAAAGTTTTTATTAAAATGTAAAAATGACCTAGTGTGAAATGTATTTATTTTTTAAACTCGAAGAAAGTTTTATCAAGAAGTGTTGTTAGAAGAAGATACAAAATTTGGTTTTATTTCAACCTTGCACACTTTTATGCAAAATTATAATCAAATCTCTCAAAAATTGTTTTAATGCGCGCAAACACAGTATAATTCAGCAGCAAATTATTTCCAAATTATTTTTTACTATATTTTTGTTTAAAAGTTCAGAAAAGTTATTAATCATGAGTGTTTGTTCTTTTCCAAAGTGGCCATGATTCTCTACATACCTATAAAAAAACAAGAAATTGTAGAACTAATCTTTTATTTCTTTAATAAAGCAACCTAAACAGTCCATAATTTAAAAAACTACATTTTAAATTCTTAAAAGAAACTGAGGTATTGGGTATAAACTAAACCAAAAAAAAATAAATAAACACGTAAATTAAAGGGTAAAAAATAAATAAAACAAATCATTGCTCAAAAACTTCCACTGCCTCAGATAATTTGTAAAAACATCTATCTTTTTTTAAAATAGTGGTAGGTATTGGCAATACTGAACTAATTTGGCTAACATTTACAAAATACACGTCCTTCTCATTAAATGTAAACATAGTGCCCGTATTACATAATTTAACCAATGTGACTTCCATTTCATATTCTTTCCCATCCATTTTCCCAGAACATATGGCTACATCTATGCTCTTTTTTTTAAATTTTAACTTTACCGAAACTGCGACAGGACTAACAATGTTCTTATTTAACTCTATATTTTCCGTGTTAACAATCATCTTTGACGGCTCTAAATTTGATGCACTTCATTATTTCTGGCTTCCAGTTTATCGGTTCGACGTATTAATACCATATTGGTTTAAAATAATCAATTTAATAGTGTCATTCTATTGATGCTTCAAAGGGTAAGTTAATACTTTTATATTAAATTTTACGTGCGTCATATTATATTTTATTTTAGCGTGGAAATTAGATAATTTAGTCAATAATTTATAAACATTGAGAGAATTATCATGAATAATTCGAGCTCTTCTAACTTAGATATTGATGCCACCCCACCGGACATAGTTTCGTTAGCCTAGAATAGTATCTTTACATTTCCTTCCAGTGAAATCTGTCACTGTTTATGAGCAAAAATATAACTTGTTTATGGTTTGGTGTAAAACGAAGAATATTTGAAAGTGCTCTGAAAACGCATTGTTGTCATATTTTACCCTTAATTAAGCTCCTATATAAACCCTCCACACTCTTGTCTGTTTTTTTCCATTTTGAAATATGCGTTAAAAGTGATACATAACGTTGACAATTCCACCTATCACAAATTGGTGTAATTTTTAATGCAGAAAAGCAAGCTCTTCAAGCGAAAGAAATCTGGCGTTTTCGAAAAGCAGCATTTCATAAAATTTATGGTGGAAGCGCCAGATTCAACATTTTTATTAGTGAAAGTATTTAATTAAAAAAATTATACCTGTTCCTAGCTTAAGTTGCGGAAATAATTAACAAAACCCTGTTCAATGTTGTAACGTGTGGCTTACACTCGTCCTATTTATTATTATTTATTTAATTTAATTTCAAATTATATTTTTATTTTGCATTTTCGTGAAATATTCGAAATAGAGGTACTCTTAGGCCAACATAGCGTTTGTCAAGTTTTTGTGCTTACTATGCGTAAGAAAAAATATTTCAACGTGAAACTTGTTTTTATTTTTTTTTAAAGAACCAAAACGGTTCGGCAAAAACAATTTTTCCGACATGTGATATTTTTGATCCAATTGTTGTATAATGTTTCTGGATAAATTTTTTTGGTACCTTAATAATTTAGTGTAGAGTGATTAAGTGTATTTTCCCTTTTTTCTAAAACCTATTTATAAAGCTGAAAACTGTAATTTCCTCATTATTTTTTTTAATCGATTCGTATAAAAATAAATGGTTCTTGAATGATCCACCAGCTTCGTTTGTTGATTTGGATGCATTATTTCATCGACAATAGCTAACTTAAAAAGGCTACTTAATTGGAACTAATACAAAAGCGTAGAGGGGCCAGAGTTATGTTTCTATATGTTTTATATATTTGAGACTCTAATCTGATTTTAGCGAAAAAGCCTGACTTCCAGTGGCTTAGCTACCGGGTGGGCCAGGGGGGGCAAGGCCCCACGGCGCCAAGAGAAATTAGGCGCCGCTCCGAATTTATAAATATGCTAATGCTAACAATGCTCATAAGCTTGACTGAGTTTTTAAATTAATTAAATTATAATACAATCAAAGATCAAAGACCAAAATATGTATTAAAGTTTTTACCCAACCAATACATTTTGTGTCAGGGATTTATTATTTATTCTACGTGGAACAAAAAGATGTATTCCAGCGCAGCGGCATGGCATGTGGTACAGGGTGTTCACCCATAATGTCCCCCCCCTTTAACTTTGTTAATTTTTAAGCTACAAAAAAAAATAAAAAACAGAATTGTAGGGTTTTTAATGTAGTTTTTGCACACGTAAAGAAAAAAACAAAAAAGTGTACAGTATACAGGGTAGATCAAAAAGAAACATTTTTTTAAATCTAGCCCCCATTTTTTATTCGATTTTTCGATTCTACGTAAAATTCTATGAATTTTTACTATAACACACTATATCCCTATTCCTAATACTTTAGGAGTTATTGACAGTTGAAGTCGCTATTTTATAATTATAATAATAATTCTTTAATCATTTTTAAAACAGAAGATACAAAATCACTACTCAAAGCAATGAGGTCGAATTGAGGAAACTCAATATTTTCACCCCAATGACTTCAAAAGCTAAACAAAAAGTTATATTCTTAGGTGGCTGTTGCCATAAAAAAATAAAAGAACAAACAATATAGCGAATTCAACTGTCAATAACTCTTAAAGTATCAGGAATAGGCATATAGTGTGTTATATTAAAAATCCTTAGAATTTTACGTAGAATCGAAAAATCGAATAAAAAATGGGGGCTAGATTTAAAAAAATTTTTCTTTTTGATCTACCCTGTATACTGAACAATTTTTTGTTTTTTCCTTTACGTGTGCAAAAACTACATTAAAAACCCTACAATTCTGTTTTTTATTTTTTTTGTAGCTTAAAAATTAACAAAGTTAAAGGGGGGGGGACATTATGGGTGAACACCCTGTACATGCAAATTTGTAAAAACGCTGCGTAAAATTCCCATCATTTCGGTCGTAAAATGGTAAGTTTTATTCAGAGTTCTTCTTCTTCTTTCTTTACTGGATATGGCTTCTGTCCCTCAAGGGACAATTTGCCAGCATTGAATGTGGCATCCAGAAAGTTGTCTGGCTCTAGGCCATGTTTCAGATGCCAATTTTTTTAGTTTCGAGTTAATCAATATAATATTATATAGGTGCTGTGAAACTTGGGTGTATTTTTCTTCTCTGGCTTGTCTTTTCACTTTTTCTTCTTCCTTCAAGGGTGAGTACTGTTAGTATTGACAAGCACAACAAAGGAGATGACAATACAATCGGAGGGAACACATAATTGAAAGGAATATTATTGACTTTAAGGAATCTCTTAATCAATTTAATCACGTTAATGTTCAGATTTCCAAGTACAGTGAACATTGAAATAGCGGTAGGCATATTTTCCTTAATCATTCATTAATAGAAATCTAAGTTTGGGGTTATGTTTATAGGACATTCTAAAAAGATGTGATTTAGGTAATCTGTTTGACCACAGATACAAAGAGGCCTTTCTATAATGCCTATCATATTTAGATATTTGCCTGTGCAATGGCCTATTCTCATTCGAATCAAGGTTGTGAGATGTCTTTTATCGATGTACTGTCCTGAATTTTTGCATAACATCTTTCTTTCCGCTCCAGAGAGGATTTCCATATTATGTTGTGTTCTTTCATTATAGAATTTTTTATTATACTTAAAATGTGATCTTTATATAAGCTGTCTGCCTGTGTTGGCTAGTTTGCTTGCATTCTCATTTCCCTTCATTTTTGCATGTCCTGGTATCCATGCTATGCCAATGGTCGAACCTGCTTCATTTGCTGTAATTAGTAGGCTTTTTGTTTTAAGGGTGTTATAATTCAAATCTGGGTTTATATGATTTTGATTCATTCGTTCAATGGCACTTTTAGAATGCGTAAATATTATCGTTTTTTTAACATTCTTCCTCAATAAGTATATTAATGCTTCACATATAGCTACCACCTCGGCATAGCATATATCATATCCATCAGGCAGCCTAGAACTGAAATTGTGTTTGAATTTAGGGCAATAGATTCCAAATCCAGTTTTATTCCCTTTTTAGATCCATCTGTATAAATAAATGTATATTAATTTTTGTATTTTTCCGTGTCAATCAAAAATAGTGTTTTAATGCATGTATCTTTTTTGTTCAAGTTCAAAGTTATAATATTAAGTTTTTTTATTTGAGTTTCGTATTTGATGTGAAAACAAGGTAATTTGTCAAGTTTTTCTATTTTAGTTCTGTATTGGAAGAAATCATTATATGCTTGTAGTAAATATGGTATATCTTTTCCTCTCCAGTAATTAGCATTTATCATATGATGTATTTTAATTGCTTTTAGCATAGGTATAATGGGGTGATTGAAAATATTGATTATTTTTGATAAGAATTTCGTTGCAAGCCATCGTTGCCTAAATTCAAACATCATTTGATTACTCTCAGCTATTAGAACGTTTGTGGGGGTGGTTTTTGTGCATCCAACATCCAAGAACTATTATTCTAAGAGCTTGAAATTGTATATTTTTTAATTTTGTTAAATTATTCTTATTAATGTTTAGGAGAAATGCTCCATGTTCTATGTGTGACATGACGAGTCCCAGGTAGATATTAGACAAGGAGTTCAGAGTTTCGTATTTAGGAAGTACCATTAGCCAGACAAGTCTAAATAGTCTAGCAATACTAAGAATAGAAAATGAATTTGCTTAAAAAATTAATTTTGATGAAATAATCGATCAATTTTCAATTTACGGCGATTTAAAACCGAAGAAAGGTTGTAATGTTTAATTAATGAATTAATTAAGGTTACTCATTTTTAGTTTACATTTATATTGAAATATGTATGTACCTATTGGTTGGTTGCCGTTTATATATTTTATAAAATATACGTTTAATATTATGATGTATTATTTTTGGATTAATTTGCGTATATAAACGAAATAAAGGGTTGTTTTAGGCGCCAGCGGATAGGCTTGCCCCCCAGCGCCGACATTTCTAACTACGCCACTGCTGACTTCAAAAAAAAATCTAAATTCATTCAAATCTGAATTCAGATTTAAAAGCCTGAATTCGGAAGGAGACTGAATTCAGTCTTTAAAGTTTGATTTTAGGCTTTTATCTTTGATTTAAGAAGAAAAAGCCTGATTTTGGGAGAGGCGTGGTAGAGAACAAATCTGAATTTACACAATAAGGTTTGGAGTTTAGAGTTTTTCTCTAAATTAAGACTGTAAAGCCTGAATTATATTTTAAAAGAAACTTATTGTGTTTCTGCCATTTCGTAGGATACAAATGACAAAGACTGGCGATTTTTGGCTCTTTGAATTCTTCTCGATCGTACTTTGGCCAGTTTTTGTGTAATTAATGGAATAAATTATTTATTGGGACAGTTAAAATATTAAATTAAACTTTAAAATATTTACATATTATTTTAACCATTAAAATTAAGAATAATTATAAATATTAATAAAAGGTGGAAAAACTGTACGTTTTTGTCCATTTATCTTTCGAAATTATCAGGAAAAATACATCGCATCAAAAAATGGAGAAATATAGCCACAACTTCAACTTTTAAAATGGAATATTCTGTATATTATGCGCTAAAATGAAAGATATTTTTTTCCTGATTTCAAATATACAGATATGTTGATGATATTTGGTTGAGACATTTTTGACATATTTTAGTTTTAATTGTAAATAAATTGCAAAAAAGTTTCATAATGGTATTAAGAAAGCCATGGAAACAATAACATTGTTGCATTTTTTGGTTTTATGAATTTGACATCTCCATATTATTATTGTAAAAAGTTGAAATTTGTCATTTGAATAGTTCGAAAATAACTATTTTTGTTACAAGTACCTAAAATGGAGTTTTTCAAGACGAATCATTGCTGTTTCCGGACGAGGCATTAGCCGAGTCCGGAATAGCAGATAAGTCCTGAAAAACTTCATTTAAGTACGTGTGACAAACACTATTTTTTGTCATACGCCCCCAAAATTAAATTTTTATTTATACGCTTTTTGCAATTCTTCAGAACGCCTAAATTTGCAAATTTACCATAATTTTTGAAATCATAATGTACGACAAAGTTAGCTTAGAATTTGATATCGTAGCAACTATTTGACAATTTTGTCATGTCATTCGAAATTTGACATTTAGACATATTCAGGAATTTTGGAATAGTCCGTACAGGTTGCCATGACGACTTTTAGGGACTAGGCCTAAAAAGAAGTATTTTACGGACTCAAATGAGTCCGTAAAATAGCTATTTTTTCGGAGCGTATGACAAAAAATATAATTATTTATAGTGCTTTCGTGTCGATGGGCTATTCGGAAGAACAAAGACTAGCTATTGTCCGTCTTTTTTATGGCAATAATAATAATGTGGCGACAGTGCAAAGGGAATATCAATTAGTATATCCTCAACACCGGGTACCATTTATAGACACTATTAGATACACAGTAAAAAGCCAAGCGAAAGGAAAAGAACTGTAGCACGAAATGAAAACGAAGATTTGGATAGGTCTTAATTTTTTGTTTCGAGATATAAATTATTATTATACTTTTTCTATTGGACTAACTCTATAAATTTCATTCTTATAAAGTTATGCCCGTCCAGTATCTTTCGAAATAAAATATGCGGGGCCGACTTGAGTATGCTTTGGAAATGGCTGGGCTTAGGCTGCAGGATCCAGAGTTTTTAAACAAAATTCTATTCTATCTTCACTACAGCAGGAATGTTTAGTCGTAAGAATAAACATTGTCGGTTCAGAGATAACCCTCACCAAATTCAGCCGGTTATAATTCAGGGGCGTATGTCGCTGAGTATTTGGTGCGGGATACTTGGAAGCAAGATAATTTGTCCTATACTTTTAGGCGGAAACTTGAACTGAGATATACCAATCTCCTTCAAAATAACATTGAACTTCTCTTGGAGGATTTACCCATTGACCATTATAGCCGCCTCATTTGGCAACAAGACGTCGCTCCACCCCATAATACCATCCGATCCCAAACTATCTAAACAACCGTTATGATATGTAGAACGGTACGAATGGTTCTATAAGATGGCCAGTGAACAGCCCGGACCTAAATCTTCTTGATCATATTTTTTTGGGGATTTTTAGAAAACAGGGTGTATTATAACAGGCCTTTAAATCTTAACGTTTTAAGACAAAGAATAGAAGATAAAACATTTAACTAAAACAATGATTATCAGCAGTCTATTTCCGCTTCTGTTAATAATAAAATGAGGGTAAACTTGTTTAAATGTATTCAAAATCAAAGAGGATATGTAGAAAATATATAAATTTGTTAAACCTGTTGGTAACCTGCTATACTTTTTTGTGAATGGTACGATCCTTCCTGTAATGGCGCAGGTGCTAAGTCAGAGGATGCTACGGAACTGTTATAGATGGCGTTAGGTCACACCAACATTAACTTGATAAATGGAAATTTTAATAGCCTTTTAATTTTACAAAATTGCCCAGAGAGCTTCGAATACGGCTATGCTCTATTGTTACCCTAGACATTGAGAGAGAATTAAATCTAAGAGGTCACAGTTTCGACTCTCCAAATCTTTGGCACGATCATATGTTATGTTGAATCGAGAGAGTGGTTGTTATGTAAATTATTATCTACAGATAACAGCTGAGAGTAGATTGCAGTTGTTTCATCTATGTCGTTTTTCTTATTGAGACTATTAATTGAATGATAAATTTCAACCATTTCGAGAAAAAGTCTTTTTGTTGTATTACTCTCGGAGGCCAAAATCTCAATGTTTGGAAAGTCGAACATGTGTCCCGTTATGCAGTGATGTTCTGCTAGGGCACAGGTTTGTTTAGCTAACCTACAGTCACTCCTATGAGATGTGATTCTGGCCTTAACAACTCTTGAGGTTTGCCCTATGTATATTTTATCACATGAAGAACAGGGTATTTTATATACAACCCCTGAGCGCTTTAATGTTGGTTCCTTGTCCTTCAATTTCGTGTATAAATTGCCAACAGTTTTAGAGAATTTATTAACTATTTTGATTCTAGGCTCATTTTTAAAAACTTTTATTAATTTGGGGGTGATTGATGGAATTGAAGGTATCGAAGGTATCGTATGCATTGTCAAGAAGCATGTCGTGTAGACGCTTTAAGTTTTTTCCCTAAATGAAATATGGCTAATTTTTTCCACTCTGGACTTGAGGGCTAAAACCAAGTT
>JAEQML010062952.1:0-23690 GCA_016904865.1 Pissodes strobi | reverse complement strand
TTTAAATCTATTTTTCGATTAGCTAACGATTTCAAGAAATAGTCAACGGTCAAATCGGCACTAGATTTTTGATAACCTAAAAAAAATCCAAATTCCTCATAAACCAGAAACATCTTTGAATTGCTGCGTATAAATCTACTTGGAGAAAAATAGTGATATAAGATGCCTTTAAAACAATTATTTACGACTATAATGTTGGCTCAAGTGTTAAAAAACATATCACAAAATTGAAATTGAAATAATTGCTTTTTTTTTGGCTTCAGGTGCTTTATTAAAGAATCGAAGATTTTCATTTCTATCGACAATGACCTTATACAATCTGAAATCTGCAATTTCCATTTTATTGAATATTTTTCAGTTCTGCATCTGATTGTATCTGAGACTAAATCGACACTGCCCTTTTATATTTTCGATCATTCCTATTTATAATTTTGCAGAATAAGTGGCAATGGAGAGAAAAATAGATTTTTTTAAGTGTAGTTAATTTGCTATTGCATAGTTATAAGCTATATTTCCGCTAAATTAGAGTTTAGAACCTTCGCTATTGTTGACAAAAATATGTTGTAGTAGTATAGGATTTCGGAATAGGTCATACATGTTGATGATTTCGATAAATAAATGAAGGACTAACCTGCTCATTTACCTAACTTCAAAATATAAACGCTGTATTATTAATGATGCATTACAGCGAAGTAATGACATGTTTGACTTTTCATTAACTGAAATATACTAGAACTAATGATAAGTTACCGTTTAGACGTTCTTCTAGTTCTCTTTGCTCCATTTCTCTACGAATTCTGGCAGTGGATTCTTGTAATGATAAATGTATGGCCAATTTTAGCTGATCATCTCCACTTTCGTTACTATTTGTGGAAATGCTAGAACCTGGATCTGGAGTAATCGGAGTATGTCCAGACTGTTTCACTTGGTCTTCTATCATTTGTAGTCGAGACATTTCTAGTGCTATTACCAGCTCTACATTGTAGTCGGGTCCTGAATATTAAAATATTTGATAAGTATCATGTAAGCACCGGTATAAATAGTAAGTTTGAAGTCTAAATATATTTTGACATTGAATTTAATTATTTATGTATTATTCATTTCCGAATAACATTTTTAGCTAAGGTATTATTGCAGGTGTTAAACCTTGCAGAGTAAAAAAATTATATTTTATTTAAGTTAAAGTTTTTATTTGGAGAAACTTACAATTATGTAGGGGTCGTCATTTTCTTGACAAATTCTTGATCTTGTCTTGATTTGAAGACAAGATCAAGACAAGAAATGATCCTTGTTTTTCAAGACAAGACAAGAAATTACTTCTCATGTCCAAGATTTCTTGCAAAGAAACCAAGAAAATTTTGAAATTTCTTGAAAGTATAAAACTAAAAAAAAACTAATTTGTCTGCTGGTTTATTGAAAAAAAAAGCACTGAAACATTTTTAATGGGAGGATAAAAAAAATTGTTATGTAAAAAATAACTTTTTTGTCATACGCTCCCAAAAATAGCTATTTTACGGACTCATTTGAGTCCGTAAAATGCTTCTTTTTAGGCCTAGTCCCTAAAAGTCGTCATGGCAACTTTTACGGACTATTCCAAAATTCCTGAATATGTCTAAATGTCAAATTTCGAATGACATGACAAAATTGTCAAATAGTTGCTACGATATGAAATTCTAAGCTAACTTTGTCGTACATTATGATTTCAAAAATTATGGTAAATTTGCAAATTTAGGCGTTCTGAAGAATTGCAAAAAGCGTATAAATAAAAATTAAATTTTGGGAGCGTATGACAAAAAATAGTGTTTGTCACACGTACCTAAATGAAGTTTTTCAGGACTCCTCTGCTAGTCCTGAAAAACTCCATTTTAGGTAGTTGTAACAAAAATAACTATTTTATTATTTTTGGATATGGTATGGCCTAAGGTATTGGGACTAAAAAGTACTTTGCAAAGCGAGTCTATTTCAGTGGCGAGCGGCCAAATCGGCCAAATGAAATAAATATGTACAAATTGGCAAAAATCATTTGAAAGGGGTCGGTATATTGACTATTAAAAATCAGGCCAATACGAACAAAATTAAAATTGATACTTTAATTTTGGTAAAAATATGTCTTGTGGGCTTTATTGCTTAATAACTTTTTATTTGCAAAGGATTTTTTATCAGCTTTGTATATGTTATAACCTAAGATATTAGAATCAAAAAGAAGTTTGCTAAGCGGATCTAATTCAGTGGCGTACAGAAAATTTGAATTTACGTAATTTTTTTAAAATTAAGAAAACAATTAATTTGTCAACACATATGAAGCAACGAACTGTAAAACAACACTATCCTGACCGCGTGACCTTCGATTCCAGGAATAAAGTATAAACATCACATAAACCAATCTCATCCCGACTTTTAAACGTGGTGTCCCTTTTTGTCAATGTATCAAGAAACGATTTTAAATGGGGTTCCTCTTTTGTCAAGATGTCAAGAATTTTCAAGATTTCTTGAATCAAGACAAGACACCAACTTTCAAGAAATGGTCAAGACAAGATTTTTTTTTATTTCTTGAAAATATTTCAAGACAAGACAAGAAATTGCTTGTCAAGACAAGATTTATTGTATTGCCGATCCCTACAATTATGAACAGTTTTAAATTATTATTTTTTATATATATAATAATTGCCTAATATTAAATGTTGGAAATAAAAATAAAAAAAAACAAGTTCTAAGCATACCAACGGGAATTTGTTAAATAAATATTAAAGATTCTTTTTCAATTCTTTTCCGATAGCCTTAATGTTTATTCATTTATACTAATTCCCGTTTTTATTAATTAATATTTGACAGGTATTATATAAAAAAATATTATTAAAAACTGTTCATAACTGTTTATTTTTATAAGAATGTGATTTTCTTTTTTGTTACCTTAGGGCCCTGAAGAAACGTTGGCCATTCCATAAAATGCTTCTATTTCTACATCGATCCCTAACCCATCAAACCAAGTTTTCACCTTATAATTTAGGTTATGGTTATTGGATTATTGAGACCGAATAATGTTTTAACAGTACTCTGGACAGATTTAAAGACAGAACTAGAAAGATTATTGGCCTGTTTCCAGACGGAAATAGAAAGATTTTGGATACTACCAACAAGATAGGAATGGGCAAAGATGTGACTGCAAAAATCCTGCAGACAGCAAGAACACGAAAAATGCTATTGCAGAATGTAATAAAACGAACAAGAACAAATAAAAAGCGGAGAAGATGATGAAAAAGAAGTCTAAATCGAAGCAGCAAATATTTAGAGCAAATATTCCAAAGCACTGAAATTATCCTGCACCATAAAGACAAAAATTATGATAAATTTATTATAATTAAAAGATTAAATTAAACTTCGCAAAATTTATTACCTAGCTATCTCATCGATAATGAAATGTTAATAATAGATATTCCAAAAATAACAGATAATATTATAATCGATGCTGATGAAATTTTATCTGGAAGTAATCTAGAAAATGATAATATTATACCATTCATTGGCACACCAATAGAAGAAAGTAATGAGGAAACCATTGTCGTAACTGGAGTATAGAATGAGGATAATCAACACAATAGTGACACCGAACGTGAGGAAAATGATCCTGATTATGATCCTGAAAATTATGAAGAATCGATCATTGATTCCGAAAACAACGTTAACAATGAAAGAGAAATAGAACAAGAAGCAAACCAAGATGAAGGTGAGCCCATAAGAAGTAAGAGAAGAAAAAGACAATTTGTGAACGAGGAAAAATGGAATCAAAATAAAAAGAGAATGAAATGTGAAAGGGGAGAAATGCATATAGGGAAAAAGAAGATCAATAGCCAAAGGAATCATAATATAGAAAGAGAAAGACGAAGGCGCTATGTATCTGTACACTCTCAAGGAAAAAAAACGCTATAAAGTGCAATACATTTTTCGAGGTGGATAGGGAAATCATATTTACAAAAATTTGATCTCATCTGAAATGGAGCCAAAGGAAAAACCTCTCTTAGTAAAATCAAATGGTGTAAAAAAAACAAAGAAATAGGCGAAATGAAACAACATCGAGGAGAAAAGAATCTATGTTTTATCACATCAAGAAGGAAGGAGAACTTACCAGAGTTGTTGTTGTTGTTCCTTAATAAACACGACTTCAAAGAAAAGATGGTTTAGACTGGTTGAAAAAAGAAGTATCTGGAAGAAGAAACTCTCGAGAAAATAATTCAGCAGAGAACTCATTAACACAATCCGTTACAAAGATATGTAAGAAAATTTGTGATTTTTTTCCGAGCTATCAAAGGTTGAGTCACATTACTGCCGATCTTCTTCACATAAACTATATTTGAAATCTAACTGGAAATCGAAAGTTTCATTATTTCAATTCTACATACGCTGGGGTCAAGAAAAACAGATGACCTCGTTATCGATCGCTTCTTTTTGTTAAATTTTGGAGAAAATCAACCTCCCTTTATTTGGGCCTAAAAACGACAAGTGCGATAAATGTGTGGCACATCGAAGTGGTAACTTACCCGATTATGTCTTCAATTTATATCAAGAGAAAAAAAAAGGAACCAGAGAAGAGAAAAGCCGAGATAAGGAGTCTGAAAATATTGTATTTTGTATGGATCTACAGTCAGTTTTATTATAACCCAAAACAAACATTTCGTCCCAATATTTCAAAGTCAAATTAATAGTGCATATTCTAATATTTCTTGACATGAAAACTTAAGATGGTTATTGCTACTTATGGCATGGCTGGTGGTACTGGTGCAAATGACAACAACCCAATAATATGCAAATTCTTGAAAGACAATGTCGAGAAAGATAATATTGAGGGCGACGAAAAATTATACTGAATAATGATAGATGTGCATCACAGAATAGGAATTCGACTCTAACCAGTGCCCTTCTTAATCTATGTATGGAATCGAAAATGACGATCGAGCAGAAATGTCTGGAGAAAGGAGACACCCAAATGGAAGCAGACTACATGCAGTCGGCTATCGATAGAAAACGTCCTCAAACCAATGTAAACATACCTGCCAACTATGTTGAGATATGTCGGAGTGCACGTAAAAATCCAAAGCTGTGTACAGCTTAGTATCTAAAGCATGAATTAGGATTCAGGAAACTTCCATTTATATAATCTTTGCGTCCGGATAGAAGAGTCGGTGACCGCACGTCAAAGATACGCGCTTTGAGGTATTAACCAGATGGAACCATAGCTTACAAACTAAGGTATTCCGAAGATTACCTGGACCTCCCGTTCAGTCGCGCTTGCACTTCCAACTTTATACAATAATTCTTTACCGATTACGAGGGAAACATTTTTACATTTACAAGCCTTGAAAATCAGTAATCGCAGTATAACCAAGTGCTAACCAAAACTAACCCAAAATATGAAAAGCCTGCACATTTACAATATAGTCGCGCTATAAAATTTGCGATCTGGTACGTCCGATACGAATAAGCGTTCGGCATAGCCGAATAGACATCTTGCCTGTTACATCCTAATATGCAGCCCGGGTGCAGCTTAATATTTAAATTTTTATTTACGTACGTATTCCACATCCTTGACTACTGCACAATAACCCACATTCATGTTCCTCGATAGAAGATCTGATCATTTTCCTCAGTGTTACGTTGAAGTCAGTTTCCTCGTCTGTATCGTAATCACCACCACATTCTTTAAGCCAAGTCGAAGTGACTGCAAAATCGTTCTGTAAAAAATATAATTATATTTAAATAGAAGGAAATCATGCAAAGATTGACGTTCCGTTAGAATATCAGCTTTACGAGAGAATGAAGCAGCAAATAAATAAACCATGATATTAAAGAATATGTCACATTCAGAGATTATTACGATGGAGAACTTACAAACTTTCGCTTTCGTTTCCTTAAAGCCGGCGGAGTTTCTGGAGGAATGAGACCTTCACCAACCGCTCTTACAAGTTCATGCCTTTTTCTTCTGGTGAGTGTAGATGTTTGAATGATCATCGATTTGGGAGTCCGTAAATAGGGTCTCGCGATCATCTCACTCAGCTTTTCCGTGGATTCTTCTAATTCGTTCTGAAAATAAATCGAATTTTAAGCAAGTAAAATGAAGACCAAAGTCTGATATTTACCTGCATAAATTCGAAGATGGGTCTATTATATCCATCATCTTCGAGATAATATCCATAAGCGTACGAGCCACAAAGTACTCTTCTAGCCTTAAGTAGTTCTCTAACGCCATCCTCTATGAATCTTGTGCTACTTTCTATGGCTTCTAAAAAAAGCTACACATATATTGTTGGAAATGTGTAATAATATTATAAATGCAGCATTTATTACAAGAACTTCATCTTTCGCAAGATCGGTCATGGTGAATGCTCTTTATGAATTTATCAAAGCTTAAATGAAGTTATGATCAAGAATAAAAATAAACCTATATATGTTTTCATTGGCTACTTTTATATGCACTGAAGGTGCATATATTATATATGCACCTTCAGTGCATATAAAAGTCGCCAATGAAAACGTAATGTTATTGCTAAATGATTTATGTGCAGCATTTATGGAAGGTAAGTATTTGGACAACTCCGTGGTCATAATATCAAGTTGGGGAATCAGCTTTAATTGATATATTTTTGAACATCAAATTCAATTTTCTGAAAATTATTGATAGGGATGCGAGAAAAAGTGTTATCTTGCACGTTAAGGCAGAAAATCGAGCCATGGTGCAAAAAAAGAATGAGATTCCTTAGAAAGTTGGAAATTATGCAATGGCTAGTACTAAATACTTAAATCTTGGACTACTATGCTGCCGTCAAAATGGAATCACGGACCCTGCAGCGCTGGATTTGGAAAATCGATTGGCGCCTCTGTTGGACCGACGCGACGGGCAGCATCTGATGAAGACTGATAATTCAGCGGTCTGTCTTGGAAAACTTCAGGCTTTTTTAGGCAACACTCTGATTCGACTCAGCCCTACAGGGTAGCAGTGGAAATGAATCCTTAGCCTGGACCGTCTAGGAAAACACCGGAACAAGTGAAGGCCCAACGCATCTCCGTGCCCGTCAACTGCGATCAAGTGTGACCTAATTTAAATTGTATTTAAAACTATTTGTATGTCTCCATCTGAATGTAAGATCCTTATATAATAAGATTAATTTGTTAAGATCATATGTCTCCGACTCACCCACGCAAGCTTTCATAAATATATTTTTCAATCAGATGAAAAAGCAGCGGAAAAGCAATTTTCAAAATCGGATATAATGACAGTATGAACATAGTAAGAAGCTTTTTCAAAGAATCTTTCTTTATCACCAATATCAACAGCTAGATTTGTCATGAGCAACGTACCTTCCCTTCTTATTCCAAGACTGCTGGCTAGAACTTCCATTTTCTTTCTCACGCTTGTAAGTAATGGCTCTTCCATTTTCTGACTATTTTCATGATTTCTAAATCGTGTATAGTAGTGTAGAAATCTCGTAATCTCTTGGAGTTCGGTGTTCTTTTCCATAGCTTCATTAACCAAACTGCCCTAAAAGGAATATAAATTAGTGTTGATGCTAATATATTTACCTCCTACCATGGCTAGGGAGGAAAATTGTTTTTTTAGGCCGAGTGTTAGTTTGGATTTCAGATCAAAATTGCCCTTACATAGCTAAAATTTACGTTCTTTAGATACTGCTGGTATATTACTAACATTTTTAGTAGAGTAACGTGTTTTTTGCTCTAAAATGATTCGTTTAATTGCATTGTCAGTTACGAAATTGAATTTTAAGGACCAGGAAGGCAGAAAAGGCATTGACAACATCGGCACACGATAATTGCATTAGTAGATTACTGAAACACATTGTTCTATTTAAGGTCAGTTCAATCTGATTATAAAGCTCATTATGCCATCAGTTAGTTTGTTTACCTGTTTTTCGTCAGCCTTTCGAACCGCCTCAAATCTATTGCATCTGAAGTAGCCGCCAGTAGCTGAACTGTGTTTCTTCCACGATTCTTGACACACCCAGCAGAAGTCAAATTTACACTAAAATAAATAAGAATTCAATATGGGCATTATGTTTTAGGACTTACAATTACCTCAGAATACACATCATGTTCTCTACTAAACTATAGTCTGTCTGGTAAGTTTACGGGTTAACTAAATCTTAATTAGTAATTTCTGCATAAAATTGATAAATGATTAAAATGTTGCATGTATCATTTAAAAAGAATTGTAAACTGTATATTATATAATGATCCTAGTATACCAGTAATTTTAGATTGAGTTTCTTACGTTGAGAAAGAAAATATAATATGGTTTATTTTCAAAAAATAGCCAAGGTGTATGTTAAGAAAAAAATAACAATGTTGTAAAAAATGCTTTTATTAACCGTGGTTTCTGGGTTTTACGATATAACACATTTTACTCTGTAGCTTTTTATGAAATCATAAGAAATTTCTATGCGACTAGAATAAATTTGGTAAGTTATATCCTTTTTAAATTTTGTCATAATATGCTAGGGTAAAGCATGCAGTTTTTGCCCCCATGCCAAAACAGCTCCTTAAGAGACTTGCACCAAAAAAATATTCAGAAGAGTCTTAAAGTAGAGCCGTTGAAGAAATTAATAATGGCATACCGAAACGCGTAGCATGCAAAAAATACAAGGTACCTACCCAAGGCCAGGTTACAATTCAGCCTTTCGGAAAAATTCAAAAAATCACCCATACTAAGTGGCCAGGAACAGAACCTATTAGTTAACTGGATTACTGATTGCCAAAGAAAGTGGTTTCCTCGAAGGAAGGAAGGAAGGTATTCAAACACATCTGATAAGCAATTTTTGGACGACTCGCCTTCAAAAAAATTTACCAGGCGCTGGATGGTACAAAGCATTCATGAAAAGGCAGCCTGATTTGACAACACGAACGTCCGAAGGGATATATGCTGCTTCCTCCGCTATCAGTGAACAAGATATAAGAAAGTGGGTCTACGACGTACATTCATATTTAAGTGAAATAAGATTATGACGAAGTACTTGCACTCCAGAAATACTTTTCAATGCAGATGAGATTTATTTTCAACTTTGCGCGCAAAATAAAGGAGTGTTTGCTCCCCAAGGGACTAGCAAAGACGACACTGACTGTATTATTTCATTTTAGTGCAGCAGCAACTTATACACGCTCATTAATAATATTTCCTGGACAGAGACTTCTCAAGGAGATAGATAACCAATATTGTGCTTCAAATCAACGATGAAAACATCCTAAAGTTTGGTATGTTTAGAGACATTACAGGTCCAGAAAAAATTATTTATTCATGCAAATAGATCGGTAAACACAAAGGGTTTAAATACTCAGGTGAACACAAAAGGGTTTAAATACTCAAACACTGAAGAAACACACGAGGAAGCTACGCTCTTTCCTGAAAATTTAAATGACAATGCACAGGCGAAGGAAGAAACACAAATTGCTGAAGTGAATGGTAGGATGTTCAACTTGAAACAGGTGAACACAGAGTCTTAAAACTTGAAACAGGTGAACACAAAACAATTTAAATACTCAAACACTGAAGAAATATACAAGGAAGCTACGCTCTTTCCTAAAAATTTAAATGACAATGTACAGACGAAGGAAGAAACACAAATTGCTGATGTGAATGGTAGTGAAGTAGATGCCTCTTAAAGCATGATAGTTAATGAAAACGGGGATGTGGACATTTTTAACTCAAACGTATTGAACATTTCGGATTTTGTCAATATATCTGAGGCAGACATCTTGACCGTGCCCATTTTCATAGAAAAGCACGACGCAAACGTTTGTTGTGAAATTATTATAGATAATCCTCGAGAGAAAATATACCTCAGAGAGAAAATATACCTCGAGAGAAAATTACCTCAGAGAGCAAAAAATATCTTATTCCAGGAGATCGACGTAAAGGCACTAACTTCAATAAATATTTGTACTATCCCAATACGCAGCAACGAAAAAGAAAAACCAATCCGAAAGATCTTCTTTTATATTGTCGTCATCACCATGGAAACAATTTCACAATGAAAAGGAGCAGAGAAAACAAAATGAGCTCGAGGAAAAAGAAAACTCAAAAAATGAAAGAGAAGGGTAGAAAATTGCGCGAGAAAATGCCGTCCTTGAAAAAAATAACAAAACGAAAACCTCATAAGACAAATAGAAAAAAAAATAGAATTAGATTTGCAAGAACAGATCCAAAAATGTTCGAAAAGTGTATTTTTGTTCAGAATAATTTAAATACCGGAATTATTTTTTCTGGCACAAGCAATATTACTTTTTGCAGTTAGGAGTTGGATTTTAAACATATACCACTTAAATTGTATTAAAAATATAACATGCATAAATCAAGTCCCAATATTTTTACATACTTAACTAGTTTAAAACGTCGTTAAAATTTTATTTTGTTTTATTTGGCTGTGTCCTTAGCTGGAAAATACTGTACTTAATAGTTGGCCAAAAACTGTATAAGTTAGGGTCAATAAGTGTAAGGAAACGGCCAATAACTATCGTTTTGTTTATTTTTGTCATTTATTGCAGTTCTATAAATTGTATACTCATACTGAAAAACGCTTAATTTTCGTTAACAAACCCCTTTGCTTTAGTAATTTTAAGAATAAAAATTTAAATACATCAGATTGTTATTAAAATTAACACAAAACTTCAAATAATTGCCAGTAACTATATCGCTTACCCTATAGCATTAAGGGAGAGGTTCAAATGTTTCATAGATAAGAATCTTCGGTGGTGTTATATATTTAAACTGTAACCTCAAAACTGATTTTACAGCATATAGTAATATGAATTGAATAACTAGCAACATAACAAGCTCTTTTTGGCCGATATATTATTTAGCAAAAATAATTAGAAACAATATGTACAGGGTGGCCCGTTTATTAAGGGACGACACTTTATCTCAGAATCTACGGTGTGTACCAAAAAAAGTTTAATGAAAAAGTTGTTTGGATTTACTTAAAATTTTAAAATATTTCATTTCTATATATAGGGTGTTTGTAGTTTCGTGGACAAGTATCAACAATTTTAATTGAAATATCCTGTATATTAAGGCATTTTTGAATTCCTCGGAAAATTCTATATATCTTTTATATGTGTTATTCTATACCTAAGTCTAAGCGTTCTTGACATATTCTGAATTTTTTGTCAAAAATGACGTTTGCAGGTTTAAATATCAAGTTCTCCTATTGAAATCCTCTATTATTTAATTGGAATTATTGGTTTCCTTGTAGAAGGGGATCTTTAATGGTCTGTATCATCATGACGGCGAGGAGTGGTGAAGAAAAATACAACAATTCTGTAGTGAAATTACACTATTTTTTGTCGATAGCTACTTTGGAAGAAAACAATATTGAAGGTTAAAAAAGAAAGAAGTGCATTACCTTTGAGCATTTCATGTGATTACAGCCTTCGTTCTTTTGTATGGGACTCTTGCAATTAGGGCAAGGTTTCGAATTAGTCACCAGCCACAAACAGTTCGCGGCTTCTTCAGATCCTATGCACGCTGTATTGATTTCTTCTGGCTTCACTTCTGAAATTTTCCGATGCCATTGCTGCCATTGTTCGCATCCGCAGGGTGCATGTGCTTCGCCTGAAAATTAGTTTGATTATAATTAAAATAATTAAAATTAAGGGTAATATATACAAATATATCCTATGAAAGCCTTCATTAAAATACATGTTGAAATATTACAATTGTACTGCGTGAAGCATAATTAATTAAAAAAGTTGGATTGTGATTATGGTATTATGAACTTCAAAAAATTTGCAACTTGGCCCATATATAATGTCCAGGCCATTAACATCCGATAATATAATGAAATTACAAGACCTTTCGTTACGGTTTTCATTGAGAATACTCTTTTGACTACAAATTATCTAGAGGTTAGCTAACGCTCTTTCAAATGCAGATGTTAATATGAGCAATAGCCGATCCATTGCTATCACAGTGATAAGTGACCTTGGCGTGGATGCCAGGATACGAAGGTCATGGATGCAACGAGATGGCAGACGAATTAGCCCGATAAGGCTCGTCCCAGCCACTAACAGAATCAGACACATTTCGCGCAGTCGCAAGGCCCATAGCCAAGACATCCGTTCAAAAGGGGATAGAAGAAGCGTCCCAGAGGTGGTGGTTTAATCTACCGAGACATAGACATGCCAAAGATTTCATCAGCAAACATTCGGCAGAATTAACAGCAGACTTGTTAAGTTATAATCGGTCAATAAGAATCATAGTGGGACTACTAACAGAACACTGCCGACTAAAGAGATATATGAGTCTGATAGGCCAGGCGGATGAAACCCTGGACGAAGGGGAGGAGTAGGCAAAACACTTTCTCTGCCACTGTGAGTTTGCGCTTCGAAACTGCGGGGACGACCAATCCAGAAGCGTTAAGCTACACCATGGAGCTACTGTCGAGACTTTGGAATCTGATCAAGAAGACACGGTTGGACACAATACTCTAAGTACAAGGAGGAGAGTTGCAATAGATCTTACAGGTCGCAGTGACATAAAGATGATGACGCCTCCTCCACACATATATCTATCTATCTATCACTGTTTATTATCATTATAAGATAAAATTCACAATTCAACAGACATTCTGGTGCCAGAGATTGTTTAGCAGTCTGTGGATAACTTTTGGATGTGGAATCCAAAATACCCGTCCAGCTTGGTCTATCAGATCTAGCTTTTTAGATCCGCTTTATGGTCTTATTTTAGAATGAAACAGTCTTATTTTTTAATTTACGAACATTTCACGGTATTACTATTACTACAAGATCCAACTGCTACTTAAGTAAAAACAAAAAAAAAGACTTTCCAATAAGGAGTTTATCAGAACAGTTTCGATGAAGACCCCAACACTAGTCGACTATGATGCGGCTATTCCATCTTCCTTGATATTGATTTTCATGCTTTTAATGAATATTTCCCACGTTTCTTCACTAAAATCACTTAGGTGTTCTGAAAACCGATCTAAGTTGTTGTGGAAGTAGCGCACGTTATATTTTCTACTAATTCTATGTAATTTTCGGCATTATAATTCCCATCTGATAAAATAAACACCAAATGTTTGATTCAATCTCGTTTTATGCTGTAATTGTGGATCTCAAATTAACTGCCTTATCTGAGGACCATCACATATTTTGACTCTCAATTTTTTTCATGCTAATCCCAAGAAAAATAGCTAAAACTAAGTACATCTCGATTTAAATCCACTACAAATTCCTTCATAAGCCCCAACTTGATATAAAAGGGTAGAATTATAATTTCTGTTAACCCAGTGCTGATCCTTAGGTCTGCTGTTCAAAAACAGAAACGCAAAAATATTTTGTGTATCTACTTGGTTATCCAAGGAGAAGTTTTACTACTTTTAGATCGATCACTCACTGATGTTCTTAATACTTAAACCCTTATAGTCCTCTTTTATGCTGGTGGCAATGGTACTGAGTCAAATTTGTTACCGTTGTGTAAAAAGACACATTTCAAATTACGTTTTGAGCTGCCAGTAAGAAGGGCCAAATAATTCGGAAGATTCTCTTGAGGCATTCAGGTCTTTAATTAGATTATTCAGTTCTAATTGGTTGAAACGTTGGGGACTTGCTGAATCTACTTTAAAATCACTGTCTTTTTCTAATTGCTTAGAAGTTTCATCATCTACCTTTGATAATTCTGTATCATCTTAAGGGAGTCCCCGCTAACTGCTGAATTAAGAAATGAATATTTCTTCAGAATGTAGTACAAGCCTTCTAGCTGAGTCCATATCAGGATAAGTTCACTTCTTAAAAACTAGAGCTGTTACGAAAAGAGATATTTTTGTAATCAGTTCCTTAAAATCAACTTTTACTCTTCGGCCACCAAGACATTTTTTTTATTTGTTTGGACTAGCAAAAGTAACAAATAAAAACTCACTGCAATACTAAAAGAGACAATTTTTCAATGACATGCATCTCAAAATATAAATTATATTACGATGGTGCACGTAATACAATTTATGTAAAAAAGATGGGTGCGTCATAGAAGTTGGTATTATGAACTTCCCTTAAATTTGCTACCTGAAGAACCGTAACAATTCAAACGTACCCAGCATGCAAGGATGGATCATCGAGTACCACAAAATGAGTGTACCCTGAAATAAAGATTTGTTTCTGCTTCTGAAATGGTAGCAATCATCATATACTCTTACAAGATGCTCCAATGTGATATTATACAGCCTGTAGACGTAACTGAATTTTAGCCATTGTTGGCGGGTTGGAAACAGGCAGTTAATAAATAAGGGAGATAAAATCCCATAGATTCCTTAACCAATGAAAATTTATCAGCAGTATTATAAAAGAATACAACAATCGTAAATAACTTCATTGGACTTGTAAACGTCTATAGAGCTTGTGGCAATGTAAATTGGGTAGACTTTTCTAAATGAGTGGAATGAGATTACCAAAATAATGCAAAACAGAGTACATCATTCCGTTTCCTGTACTTAGCAATACAAGGAATCAGATGTAAGTGATGACATTTAGATCAGTTCCAAACAACAAAATCTATAAATATTAATAATAAAAAATAAATCAGAAATGATTACTAAAGATAAGGGGTACATTGTTGAAGACTAGCACGTAGTTCCAAATGAGAAATCTGAATCTACCCCCCTGAAGTCAAACTATATCCATAAGACGCACTTCCATATTTGAGATATTATTATTGATGATTGTTCGTCCTTACCCACTGTAAATAATAGCTTCCAAGTTGTAAATATAGATAGTATTCCTGCAGTTATAACTTGATTGACGATGACTGCTAGTTAAACAGAATACCTGTATTTAATGACTGTCTACATAAAAGTTAATCTTTTGTCTTGAAACATATCATGCAATGGCCTCTTACACCTCTTACAGAGAAAAGGAACAAGTAAACTGATTCATTTTTTGTGTTAACTTCTACAAAATGAAAAAAATTGAAAACGCAACGAGAAGAAACAACAAACAAAAAATGAGAAAGAGATCAAAAAATAAAAACGAATATAAAGCAAGAAAAAAAGACATGTAGCAATATATAGCGGCCGCTCCATCTATAAATCTATTAGGAGAAATTTTATTAAATAATTCATTATTTTTAAGGCGATGCCAAAATCGCTGAATGAAATAAATCGAGAACAAACCAAAATATTGTAAAATAAATAATGAATATTTGATTCATATATTAATAACACCGCCTCACAGACGCCGTCGATCATCAACTTATTTGAAAAAAGTGTAAAATGCGTCAAATTAATTTATTATATCTGTTGCCCAGCGGGTAAGGTGTGGCAATATTCTTGCTGGAGGATTTGGCAAACTTACTAACAACACGCTTGATTTGGAAAACATTTTCCAAGAAAAAAATATCTAAATCAGTACTATTTTCATTATTACTTTCATTACCAATTTAATTCTCATTTATATTACCTTCTAGTTCACAAGGAATCTCACTTTGCAAAATATCCCTAACTTCAAGGATGTCTTCTTCAACTTCGATTTTTCGTATTAAAAAAACTTCAGTGCCAACAGTCATTTTGGATATCTTTTAGGGAAAGTAGATCTTAATAGAAAAATTCCTCAAGAGGTAAACTTTATGCGCCAAAGGGGCGACGCGCGACGCTTCAAACCTTGCTCAAGGAGATTTGACCCAGTCGGTTGTATGATACATACATTGACATATCATCGTCCAAACATACCAAACTTCGGTGAGATGGGAGATGTAGAGGTACAGGTACAAAATTAACAAAAAATCTAAATATATTTTAAAAGTTTACTAATTTTAAAATTACATTTAGGCTTCCTTTTAGTGTATAAACGAATGCAATTTACGTTACTGCAAGGCCTTTACAACAATATTAAGTAAGAAAAATCCCTGAGAAGCCAATTGCAGCGAAAAGTGAGATTATTGCAGATTGTACCACGTAAACTCTAATGCACAAACAAAGACCGGCGTGTCATAGAACTTGGTATTATGAATTTAAATTAGAGTAGCGAGGCAAAACATTATGTCTGTATTACCTCCCCCCCCCCCCATAGAAAAATGATTACTATAACTAAGAAGCCGCAATTATTTTATGATTTGGCTTCTCTTATTTTTTACGCAAATGCAATGGCTGCAAATAGCACTTACAGGCAATTCTTTTCGATTATAGTAATAATAATAAATTAAATTATTGTAATACCAAAAGAAAAATATAGCTAACAAGCAAGCTTAATCTAAGGAGAAGTTACCATTAATACTTACAGAGAATCTAAAGTTATGAATCAGTTCCATATTCATAAAATGCTTTAAGCATTTGAAAAACAATTTAAAACAAGGATAAGAAGCAAATAATTTATTTCCGCTGTTAACATTAGTACAATTTAGATACGTTTTATGAGCCTAACCGAGCCGCAGGCGAGGTTGATAATCTTGTTAAGGATTTTTTTGAGAAATTAACCATTAAAACTCCTGAAAATATGCCTGAACCGGAACGACAGGTTCAAACAGGATCAAATTTAAATAAGCTATTAAATGTTTGTTGATAGAGTACCAAACTATGACGGCGATGAAAATACGCTAGCGAACTTCTCGCATCATGCGATTTTTTATTTGGAAATTTTGACAAGAGTGATGCTATTTTTAAAAAAATATTTAGTTAGGATAGTTTAAACTTAATGATTAGTTATCGGTAGAGCACAATTATTAGTAGGTTATCGTCCTGAGCTAAATTCGTGGGATTTAATAAAAAAATGCGTTGTCAAGTACTTTTGACGATAATCGAAATATTGAGTGCTTAGAATAGGATATTTTCATGGCTAGGCCTAACAAAAATGAACATCATTTAGAATTTGGTAGGAGATTACAGTTAAAACCTATAAGTCAACTTGCACAAAAAAGAGACTGTGTGTCCACAATTTCTAGAGAGGCGATCTTTCCTTAAGTAAAGAGCTTTTGTGATTTCAAAGCATCATTAGATTAAGAAACCCCACAAGCCTCGAAAGCGCAATGACATTTGTACACGAAGAACACAACTTCCAATATACTTAAAATATATATATAAATGCAGTGACGCCGTAACCTACTCAAAATTGGTACGGAAACCAACAAAGGCAGTTAACTAGATTACTATATTTCCAACCTAGGACAAACTCGGCATTATTAAATGCGAATAGCTCTAGATTTCAATCTTAACAGCAGTTTAACATATTTCCCTGTCATTCAATTAACGCACAACCATGACCAGTAGTAACGCGACATCTCCCAACTAATCGTCAAGTATTTGGACCACCTAAAAATATGTATAAACCAACAGGCCAAGTTTCTTTTAACAAACCCGAGCCTATGTCAACAACGTCCAGAAACCCTACCATTTACGCTAGACAACCCTCCTTCCAAAATAGACAAACTAATCATTTTCAAACAGGACCTCGAAATTTTGGCTCCAAAGAACTTTATCAACCAACAAAATCAAGAAATTTTGGAAACGGGAGAAAATCCTGTTGCTCTAATGCCGCAAGCAGATTTAGACAACGATGTCGACTATAATTACGACGACGTTTATATTAACCCCGTAAATGAACATGCAAAGGAACAGATTTGTGATTTTAACGATATTAGTAAAGACGAAAACTTTATAAGGACATGTCTGTTGCAAAACAAAATATAACACTGGCCGAGATTCATACCGAATTTACAACTAAATTATCATATATAAAAATGAAAAAACCATCAATGAAATTACTTATAGACACGGATTGTTCTCAATCATTCTTACGTCCCGCTATTGCGTAAAAATATTTTGCCGAAAAGTTATTTACGTCCCCCACAAAAAATAAGAACAGGTTAGGTGAAAAATTAGTTCAATTCACCTTCTGAGCTAAAATCTAATGAAATTAAACTTCTCACTCTTTTTGATTTCCATCCGTATTTCGACGGTATACTAGGACTAAATGAAATTCAAAAATTTAATTTTCTTATTGACTTCAAAAATAAATGCATTAAAAAGGAGGTGACCACTGTTCCCATATTGTATCCGCATTCGAAAAATGTAGCGTATACAATTTCTGTTAATTCTTATGACGTTATCGTAGCCCAGGTTCCGGTATCTGTTTACGATGGCGACATCATAATACCTCTCCCAGAAACTTTAACAACTGCAAAACATGGTCTTGCAAACACTGAAGTATTTAAATTTACCGATAAAAATGTAACTATAAACCTTAACGAAGCTTTAGATGTTATTCTTTTTCCGGACGCGAAAAAAGATAGCTTTGAATTTCATCATACGGAGCATTTTTTACCTAACACAACCAACATATTCCAAACTCGTTACGTGTCAAGCATTTAAATTCTGAAGCATGTAATTTAATAAGTAAACTTTGCCGTGAATTTTCTGATATTTTTTATAAAGAAGGCGAAAAACTAAGTTTTACAAACCAAGTAAAACACGATATGAAAACCACCAAACTCCAATTTTTACTAAGCACTATAATAGGTATCATTTCATCCATAAGGAAAGGCAAACTAATTAAAATGTTAGAAGCCGTTATTATTAGACCCAGCCAAAGTCCATGGTCCCGCCCTACTTGGATCCTTCCCAAAAACTAGACGCTAGTGGCCCACCAAAATAGCGTATCGTCACCGATTTTAGGAAAGTGAACGAAAAAACTATAGAGGACCGATATCCAATAATTTCAAATATTACGGATATTTTGGATAAATTAGGCCGCTGCCAATATTTCTCCGCTTTAGATCCTACCGACTGCGCCAGTTAAGTTTCGAAAATCAGAGACTGTGTTTTTAAAAAAATTTATTCTTTTCCTATTCTCCAGCTTGGAACGTTTCAAATAAATATTTTTAAAAACACAGTCTCTGATTTTCGAAACTTAACTAGATCTTCATATACTGTGTAAAATTGTTTGACAATACTGAATTCCTTAAGTGCCTGCTTCTCGCACTGCGATATAATAATGCAGCGTTAATTAGTAGTTAAGTTGTACCCTCGATTAAATTACTATTAATAAGTAAATTTAATCATAAATTAAAAATAGTAGAAATTGGCATTTAGCTAGGTTTATTTCTTTAACATTTTTTTCTTAAATCAATAAAAACATTTCATAAAACGAAAAAACTTCGATTTTTCAAAATACGGATTTATTATTCAGTAACATACATACCTAAACACTCCCAGCAAAAGAAATGTGCATTGCCACAGTCTACCGCATGAGAAGTTATTGGAATTGGCTTTCTGTTTGGATATGAGTTTCCAGGAGTTTGTTCAGCCTCCGGCAATCGAACTGCACGGCCGCATCCAGGAATAGGACACCACTTAATCGATTTATTGCTTTCCACGAAGGCCTTTAACAAAATTAGTATTCATAATTTATACTAAGATATAGAAAATAGACGTCGTTTGGGTTTCAGTGATTATATTCTGCACCGATTCCAAGAAGCAAAAACCGGCTATTAAAAATTGCTAAAGGGAGCAAGTAATGCAAAATTTACCAAACGTGAGGAAAATCAATAGGCAAAGAAAGGACTATATTTTAAAATATAATGCATTTAATGATTGTCTGTAATTTTCTTAATTTTTTAAGTATTTTATTCTACATAATTGCATATACCTATACCAGAATTATACATACTTTACACCGTTTTTCTGTAAAAAAGTAGTACTTATGTCCTATGGCTTAATTGCCATAATTTTAATTGCAAAGGTAATTATTCTAACTATTTACTACTTTTTCAGTAAAGATTTATACGCCAAACTCACTTTTATATCAAACTGCAAATATCTCCTGGCCATTTTTGGACTAACTAATTTTTCAATAAATTCGACTGGTACCAAAATATGACATTGATATGCAGGGCATAGAATATGGTGAGCATCTCCATCTTGAATTTTAGTTGTTAGGTAACTGTGCCAACACCCTTTGCAGAAGGAATGTTTGCAAGACATTTTTAGAGGTTGATCCCACTCAGCAGGTATGGTGGTGAGACATATTTCACACTTAAAGAAAAGTAAAGACATTTATTTTTTAGATTTTTTTTAGATTTTTCAAATTTCACTAAAACATAATAAATATTAATGCTAAATTAAGTCTCACTAATAAGAAATAGAAAAACTTTGAAAACGACATAGAATCCAGTTCAGCTAAAAGAGTTGGGTGTTTTATCCACAATATCGATTTTTGCATTCAATTTAGGTGGAAAAATTGTGTTTCGATATTGTGGTTGAGGCAGTGTTGTAATACACTTTGCTGAAGAACCCCAACTCAAAAATTGCTATTAATTTTTTTTGTTTATCTTACCATAACTTCCTGTCTATCAGACCCAGTATCTGTCGATATACTTGAATCTATAGAGCCTGCGCGCCTTAAAACTGATACTGGGGCCTGAACGCCCGCTAACTCACAGCACTCCACCGGATTTCTCATCCATTTCTCCAGCAATAATTCTCTTGACCATTCTACAATTATATTAATAAAATAAATAACTTGAAAACAAAAAATATTTTTCAGATGTACATCTAAAATACATGTAGTTCAATGGACGTTCAAGAATAGTCTTGTTGTCAGTGAATCTTTTATGGAAAACCAAATTCACTCCATCTTTGAAAAACTATTCTATGACATGTTCAAAACGTTTATTTTATCATTACACGGCAAATGTCTTTTTAACCAAATCCAATGAACTATATAAATATGATATCCGGATTATCCTTCGGACATCCATTTAATCCTAGCTGATAGTGCTATGGAGTGATATTCAGATCAATAGTGTCCTAAAACGAGTAACTTTCAACGTTCAGCGGATACATCTTGTTTAAGGTGATCAATGGCCGGGCAATTTCTGTCCCCAGGGAGCAATAATATGAAACAATAAACCACGAATAGATACATTACCAATTGAAAGAAATAATATGACAATAATTCGGATGTTCGTACCAGCAGCGTTCAAAACGTAAAATAAAAAGACAGTTATCTGTAAAATGATGTGCTGTTGTAGTTTTTCATTCAAGCAAACAATTCTCAACATTTCTTTATTAATACGTCATCTTGTAGTCTTGTTTTCTTCTTGATACCCTTTGGATTGGGTACAACGGATCATTATGTCTACGGTCTCCCCTAACATCTTAAATAATTATTATACAATCGCAGTTACCAAATTATCGCTTCGTCAGCTGTCGTCGATCATATTAAATATTTGTGATGTCTTTTAAGATTTACTTTAATATTCAAACTGATCATCATTTTAAACGCCTGCTGAAATAAAGTTTTCATTAATTACCATTGTCTCTTAATAGAGCTTCAGCAGTGAATAGTGGAATCTTCAACATATCAGATGTATCAACAAGGAGTTGGTCTTTAGCTTCCTGTAAGTCCTGACTTCTTAGCCCACTATAAACTTCCTCCTGCTCATTAATGATATCGTCTACATTTACCGTACCGGGGTTGTCAGCCTAGAAAAAGATTCATCTATATAATTCAAATATAGATTACGAGAACGAGTAGTAATGAAATGCCCTAGAAGTTGCACATTAGATTTCTATTGAATGTTTGGCTTTGCTAAATAAAAGTCTATCTTTACTTAATAAATGCTGCTAAAGTAACGGCTCACCATACAACTTATCAGGTTTCGTTGTCAAGAAGAAGTTTATGATTTCTGGAAATTAATTTTCTAATAAGAAACCGCATTTATTTCTTCCTCACGAACAAAATATTTAAATTTAAAATATTTGAAGTTAAAATTTAACTGATTGCGATAACATTGCCGTCGTATGTCTTATGAAAAGCTGTAAATTTGACATGTATATGTGGAGGATTTTGCAGATTTTTTTTAATGGCTATCTTGAATCTTTGAGGAAATGTTTGGGCCCATTATTATTTTTGTCTAAAATGTTGCAATATAATGTTACTTCATTTTTGTAAAATACGCCTACAAAATAATAATATAAAACAGTTTAAATTCTACAGTTTATGGTAAAAGGGTATTACTTGGTTGACATATACCATGAGAAATACTTACAAAAACCATTCTGCTTTCAAGAAATTCAGCTATGTCGTCATGACCTGCGCGCATTGCTAAATCACAAGGCGTAAATTTCTCATTATTTTCCAGGAAAAGTGGTGCTCCATAATAAACTAATAATTCGGTACATCGTATCAATCCTGAATGAGCAGCCCAATGTAATGCAGTGTTGCCAATCTAAAAATGTAATACAAAATAATTGATTGTGCGTTAATATTTTTACAAACTAATGTTTAGAAGAAAAAAGTTGTCGGCACCATTTTCATCAAAAATTAAACAAATCCGGATTTGCGGGACCACAATCATGTCTCGATCTTGGCATTTAGATTCAATATTGTAACGGGCCAGATTTTCGGGTTCGTTTATTCATTCACCGAAATGTCCAGAATCTGCCGGTCGACAAGATGCGGTTCTATGAGAAAGAATTCACTTAAAACTTGTATTAGTCATAATCTCAATATTTCAGGCTTGTCGCCTCAAATAAAATTACCTATTCATGTGGTGTCCTCTGCGGTACGATAGATGAAGTACTCTCTAAAATGTAAAATCGATATTGGCTTGGTTTTCTTTTAGTGAAATCAACTCGTACTAATTCTAGAACGTCTTGTCATCATTCATTCTCTTTGACAGCACGGAAACTAGGAAAATGTTCCTAGCAAGTTCCTATTACTTAATATCGGGTCGAACAAATATTTCCGTTAACTAGGGTAATTAATTAGAATAGGCTCAGACATGTCGAAATCAAAGGTAGTGCTTCGGTTTCGACGAGACTAGGCTCGGTCTCGTTTCGTCTCGAAAATCGAGATTGATACCCAGACGAGACTAGGAATTGTAACTCGTGACCGAGACCGAGACTACAAGGTTCGAGACCGAGAGTCTCGTCACGTCAGTCTCGATAGTCTCGTGTTTCGAGTGTTGAAATAAAAATAATTTATATACTTTTGAAAGGAAAACAACGAAGTTTTAAAAAATTTCCACAATTTATTTTTATTAACCGTGACACGTGTTTCGGCACACGGTACCTTTTTCAAGCGGACTAACTAAGATTGTGCTAAGAGTAAAATATCCTAAGTAGGTACAGAGGAGACCGACATATAATAAAAAAAAGCGGATAAGGGAAATTCTATAGCAGCAATACCTAAAAACCAATATCTAAATAAGACTTTAGAATTCTTAAATTCAAACAATGGCTAAGAAATAAATTTTGATCCAACAAACCATTACCAAAAATTAATTAAAAATGTTGTGAAAGAATTATCAATTTTTAATGATTTTGAAAAATATAATTTAACAGTCATGAATCCTCAGGCACCTAACCTATATTCGTTAATAAAATTGCATAAAGAGGGTTATCCTATAAGATCAGTAGTTTCTTTCATTAAAGTTCCATCAACAAAGCTTTCTAAAAAAAATAATAAATATCTTATCACAGTATTGTAAGTTTTCTCCCGAATTTAGCATTTCAAATTTATACGAACGTATTAGTAAAATTAAACATCTAAAAATTCCGAAAAATGCCAAACTATTATCTATTGACGTAAAAAATTTGTTCCCCAGTGTTCCACCTAATGAAGTTATAGATTTGATCGACACACTCTTAACAAAAAATAAAGTTAATTCAATCATAAAACAAGAT